>WSYH01001732.1:38076-108922 GCA_036426205.1 Ascaphus truei
CCTGGTCTGTAACTGTTTCATACGCTCATAATATATATTTTCTTTAACTGTGCATGCAATGTCTTGTATATAATGTATACCTTGTTCATTTATGTAACTGTACTTGTATCCATGTATTATTTGTTTTTCTCTGTGCCCAGGACATACTTGAAAACGAGAGGTAACTCTCAATGTATTACTTCCTGGTAAAATATTTTTTTAAATAAATAAAATAAATATCTTTTTTTTTTCTGTATAAAAGTCATTAGCCTATGAGTAATAAATTGAGACAAAGGATTTGAAACCTGGCTTGCGTTATGTTTCATTTATTTCGTCTACCAGGCCTGATAGTTCATCAAAGATCGAAGATAACAGTTGCAGGGCGTGAAAGCTTCTCGGGGAAGTCTCCTGCAAAATGGTGCAGATGGTGTGTCCAGTCACAAGGCTTCAGTTTTCTTGGCAGAGAATAGGTTCCTTTTGGTTCTGAAGCCAGGGGAGGAAATAACGGGTTTTCCTTCAGTTTTTGGTGTCTAGAAGTGGGAAGTTCACAGAGGTGGTAAGTATATATGTACATTTTTATATATGATGCTTCACCCCCTCTGGGAATTTAATAGACCTAAATTGTGACTGAAGAATTGGGATAGGCCCTTTTAAACAAAATTTTTGGTTAAAGTCCAGTAAATTTTGTGCACGACTGGACTGTTATCTCTGATCTAGCTGAAAGATCATTGTATATTGTGTAAGTATAAATATTGCAATCATTTGTCATAATTATTTGTCTGTTTTTCTATAAGCTACTAATGGTTTATGCTGGTCTCAGAAATCAATCAGGAATAATAGCTCAGAATAATGGTGTCTGTTTTAATTGAGGTGGTTTTGGTCATTGGCAAAAAATGTGCCACTATCAGTCAGAAGCAGGGAAGTGCTGCTTTGCCCGTGGGGGCTCAGAGTGAAAGTCTCTGTAAAAAAAAAAAAAAAAAAAAAAAAACACCGCTACCTTATGTAAAAGAGTTTGTTTGCAACCCAGATGAATTTTTTCCTGAATGATTTCTTGTGTGAAAGTCATGCTGATTATCACGTGTGTACAAAAAATATGAATATTAGTTGCTCATGATAAAATCTAAATTTTAAAAGGTTTTAAAAAGGTGTACACCGAATATGGAGAGAAATACCTCACAACAAAAGGGGAGTATATTCAGCTCTGTCCCTGGTTATAGTTTGAAAGATTTATTCGTCCTGGCCAGGCGGATACTTTTTAAACCGGACACATTTCTTTTCGTTAGTGGTATTTCTATCTTAATAAAAGAAGGGGCACAGCCTCTCCCTTACAGTTTAAAGAATGCGAAGCATTCACATTAAAATTAACTAGCTCTGTGCTTAAGCAGTTTATTTATGAGAACAAGGTAATGTAGAACTGTCTTTTTTTTTCCGTAAAGCAGTAAGATAACACATTTCAATTTATTTCTACAGGATTAAGATGTTTTTGTTCAAAATGCTGGTAAGAGCTCACAAGCACTGTTTGAATTAATATATTGTATTATATATGTATATAACGCCATTAATGTACATAGCACTTCAAAAGGAGGGTGTCCGTTGTGGCAGTTGCTGCGGGAACTTGAGTGGTGTGAGCGGAGTGTGGTGATATCTGTCATTAGCAGCATGGAGGTCATCAGTTATTTTAGCGAGAATTGTCTCCGTTAAATAAGCAGTGTAGAAGCCATACAAGACAGGTAGGGTCAAGCCTGCTGTTTTTTTAGTCATGGTATAACTGTTGCATGTTTGAAGATATTTTGTTTAGTTTAAGAGAGGGCATAGTTAAAACGGGATAGCATAAGATGTATTGATGGAAGTTTGCAGGAATATGAGATTTCTTTCAGAAGGCATTCAGGGGAATGAGTGGAAGAATATTGCATGCTCTTGTTGGCATAGATTTGGTGTTTATAAGTAATTTGAAATATTCCCGTTATTTAATTTTTGAAAGGCCATACAAAATGCAGTTTTGTATACCCGAATTCGTGGGACTAGCCGAGCTCGAATAAAGTGTGTCGCCAGTGTATAACGCCATTAATGTACATAGTGCTTCAAAAGGAGGGTGTCCGTTGTGGCAGTTGCTGCGGGAAGTTGAGTGGTGTGAGCGGAGTGTGGTGATATCTGTAATTAGCAGCATGGAGGTCAGTTATTTCAGCGAGAATTGTCTACGTTAAATAAGCAGTGTAGAAGCCATACAAGACAGGTAGGGTCAAGCTTGCTGTTTTTTTAGTCATGGTATAACTGTTGCATGTTTGAAGATATTTTGTTTAGTTTAAGAGAGAGCATAGTTAAAACGGGATAGCATAAGATGTATTGATGGAAGTTTGCAGGAATATGAGATTTCTTTTAGAAGGCATTCAGGGGAATGAGTGGAAGAATATTGCATGCTCTTGTTGGCATAGATTTGGTGTTTATAAGTAATTTGAAATATTCCCGTTATTTAATTTTTGAAAGGCCATACAAAATGCAGTTTTAGGACAGCGTGGAAAGCTTCATAACATTAAACTAATGTTAGAATCCCCTGCGCGAAGATTAATCCAGCAGTTAATATGAATTAGACAGCGAAACCCGTTATCTGCTATTTGTACTTTGAGGCTTCTGGCTGTTTTCCCAGAAAAAAAAAAAAAGCACTTTGAATTTTTTTTTTTTCTTTTTAAAGTCAGAGTGTCTTTTAAAGTTACTGCTGACCGTGTGCTCAGCACTTTGCAAAGAGTTCAGAATTATTTGTCTATTTTAAAAGGAAATCTTTTGTTCAGGATTTCAGGATTTTTTTCTTATATTGTTGTTAGACCTACTGCAGGCTTTTTCTTTTAACACAAGCAGTAAATATTTTTATAGTTGCTACACATACAAATCTATTTACCAGTTTAATTTTGCTATATATCAAGCAACCTGTTTTCATAACTATTTTTGTATTTTTGTTCAGATATATAGATAATATATGAACAAAAGAGGGGAGATACATACATAGGTTATTGAAGGTCTCTCTGAAATCCCTATAGAGGGATTTGATATGAACTTGATATGTTGTAAATGATATACAATGCACAGCAGGTTCAGAATTTATTATAGCAATGTTAACTCCAAGGGCTCTTGCAGTAATAAAAAGTTGCTGCCATACTAACAGGGCTGACAGGCCCCTGGTAAAAAATAATAATACCTTTGCAGATGTCACAGCAAAGCAGGTAGCAAGCCGTCCCTATGTTGAGGGATATATCATATCTGCCAAATGTATAATTTTGTAACCATTTATTTGTTTTTGGGTATGTCCTGGACATAGAGTTAAAATACAGGGGATATATAGCTGCATGGGCGAGCAGGGTATATATTATATACAAGGCATTTCATATTTTTAGCAGAATAGTTACAATGGAGTGTTTGAGGTGAAAGACAGGAGTGACTGTGGGTGTGGGACAATAGCCATGAGTGCAGGCTGTTGGGATGCTTGATGTGTGGGGCGAGTTTTAAGGTTAGTTAGTATTAAATGACTAAAAGGTTGACACCATTTGCATCAGAGAAAATGGCAGATGGCAGTTAGGTATGAATGAGAGTAAGTGTGTATTGGGAGAAGAGAGATTGATTTGTAGTTTAAGACAGTGTTTTTGTCCCTATTTTTGAAGATTGGGACAATGCTGGCAGTTTTCCAGGTCTTAGGGATATGGCCTGCAGACAGGATAGAGTTGATTATGGAAGCAATTGGTTTGGCAAAGGCTGAGGTACCAAGTTTTAGGAACTTGGATTGTAGCAAAGTCAAGTCCATATTGGTTGCTTAGTTTAAAATTTGGGGAGCATTAATAGGGAATATCTCTGTTTAATATTGTGGATGCTAATAATAGTAGTAACCATATTAATACAACAATTTATTTCTAGGTATAAATTCTCTCCCTATGAGACACTTATGGGATGAGTTATGACCATCAGTAGTTCAAAGTAATGAATTAAGGACCATGTAATTGGTAATAAAACAATTAATAAGTATTGCATGCAACTAATATATATTTTTGAGTCTTTCTAGGCACAGGTTAAAGCTGAAAGTGCACCTACGCAAGACGGGTTAATGGTCAAGTATTTACTACGCAAGCACGCGTCCATCCCAGATGAAAAGGCCATTTAAATACTACTCATCACCAGCATTGCAGTAAAAATTTCTTATCATCATGGATACACATCACGCACGTCAAAATAGTGCCAGCCTAGGCACAAACAGCTAATAAAGACAAAGACATAGCACCTGCAAATAAGTGTTTTGATGGACACAATACTCTCTGATCACTAATCATCAAGGGAGAAAGGTTATAGGCAAAAATGTCCAGGCCTCAACACACGAACTTTGAACTTTTTATTTTTAAAGGTTTTTATTATTTTTCAGTTACAAATGTATGCTCTATTATGTATGTGTAAGTGGCATCCCATAAGGATGACAAAATAGTATAAGGTATTATTTGTTTAACTCTGTTTATTTTGTTTGGATTTATAGGTTAATAGAATCTCACTGCAGAATGATATCCCGGTGGGAGAATGCTTTATCAGTCAAACACACGGTTATGTTAATTGCTCGCAGGTAGAGTTAGAAACAAAAGAGAGACACCCAATACACAAGTGTTAAAAAGTAGTCTATGGGAAGAATAAGTTTCAGGGAATGTATTCCCAAATGTAGGAGTTGGGTTACTGTATGACAGGTTTACAGGGATATCCTAAATCATACAACCACAGACATTTACTCACTTAACAAAGAATAGGTTTAGTTTAAATTAATGGCTCCGCAGAATAAAATAGTTCTAGACTTTATTTTAGCCTCAAAAGGAGGGGCATGTATGCGCCCTAGTTAAAGCGCACTGTTGTGTATTTATCCAGGATTTAGGGACCATGTGGGCCTTGGTGGTTGGATTGATTTGCTTTGAGCGAAGCTAGCGAATGTTTTTGTATGTGTGTGTTTGTCCTACTCATTGCTCTCTATGTATTAAGTTCAGCAAAACACTGATCCAGAAGTGCGTTGCAACCCCCACCGACGCTATGCCTCTCTGCGGTGATGATGTCGCCAGTCCCCCAGAAGAAGAGACCGAAGAAGCAATCAACTGGGCTGATATAATGGCCGGAAAAGAAAGGAATTAAGTTATGCACAACTTGGACATCTTGGTCCATCAGGACTATGAAATGGTTAACTGTACTGTTCTTTAAATAGACTGTCTCTTAAGGATATGGGGGGGACTGAGAAGACTGGATGTGAGGAAGGTGGGAGGTCACAAAGGGACGTGAGTCAACCACAAGGAAAGGATCACAAGTCATCCATTTTGACCATAGCACCCATCTTGGTCTGTTTTGCCATTCTGAGTAAATGCAGTATGAAAGATGTGTGCAAGAAGAATGTTTGTGCTTTCGCTCTTAGCAGAAATTAGCCCCCACCAATTCTCACAAATAGCTGACCCTTAAATTATTTATCTTCCCTACATTATTACTTTGATAAAAATTACTTTTAATTTCACGTATAGAGTTGTAGGACCGAGTTGTATTGTTTTTCTCGTTTTGGAATGAGACTCCTGATGTACATATAGAGGGATGAATGATACATCACTAGGCACCTAGAAGCTGGCAACCTATGGATTAGGCTTTGCAGATGCGTGGACCTCATCAGGAGCTTTAAAACCAAAGCCTGCGCAACACATAGCACCTTTGAACCATGGAGATAACTCTAGAACTCAGAGGGATAAACAGCTTTATTTTTCGGTAGGACACTTTATTATTGTGATTGATGGCGAAATTGTTTCTGTGGACTTTGAACGATAAAGGGGGGAAACCTCGTCCAGAGTATCTCTCGAGAGACTCATATACTGTAGCGTTAACTGTACGATGAAGAGGAGCATACGTTTATCTAAACAATTTAGCCGTAACTAGCCGGGTGTTTAACAGTCATGGGTATTGGTGTTTTTATACTGGTGTAAATGTGCTGGGTAGTGCTGTCTTTGGGCTGAGTTTTGAGGGCCTACGTTGTCGAGGCATTTCTGCTATGACATAACGAGCCTAGGATTAACACACCATGCAGGAGCTACATCGGGCGCTGTGACTGGGACTGAGCCAGGTAGACCGACTCAGTTGTTAATCTGATTAGGCACATTAATTCAATGCAGAAATGCTGGTGGCTTAGTTTAAGGAAAGTTTAAGGCATTGTATATCGAGATGTACCTGGGTGTTTCCTGGGTCTTTTGGGGGAATTGCCATGGTTTTTGTTAGAATAAAGATGTTGCCTTTACTGCTTACATATACTGGGAGTAATAGCTGATTTTTGTGCCATATTTGGAGGCTCATATAAAAAGCCATAAAGAAACCAACGTGTGTATTGCATGTCACCTGCTGCAACATATGTGTGTGAGAAGTGGGATGCTGGAGAGGCTCCTGCAGATGAAGGGCCACACATAAAAAAAATTAAAAAATGGAAGAACTTTTCAAAGAGTTTCTGTGGCGAACAGACCAGACAGCAGGACTGTTAATGCAAGAGGAGGCCAACTAACAGGCAGAGAGAGATGAAGACTGTGCAGCAGCAAACCCAGTCCTAATCCAGGAGAGGCAGCACAGGATGAGCGTAAGCCATTGTTTGACACAATCCTGGGGGTCTTCTAGTCCAGAGTTTGCGAACAAACCTCGGTCCTCCTGGGGAAAAATGAATCCGAAATGAGGATCCAGAGGCTTTTTCTATACTTGCCGAAGCCCGGTTGTCTCAGATCGCGGGCAACCGATTTGCCCCGCTCTCAAAAGAGAAGCCCCGGCCTCATATCAGGGCCTCCCAGCGGATCAGGCAATGGACTACAAACAAAGTAAAAGCTGCCATACTGGATCGCTTAGGGTGACCCCCGAGACCTACCGGCAGCAGTTCCGAACTGAAGTCCACCTCGTAAGATGAGGACCCACGGGGTCCTTGTCTCCAGCGGTTATTGGAACTTGTGTCAGCTGGATACAACCGAGGAGCGCATAGAGAGGCAATTCTTGAGCAATGTTTTGGAACAATTCTACAGGTAATATCCCCTTCGGCACGCTCTTGGGTAAAACATCATGCTGCGGAAACCCTAGATGTGGTGGTCCGACTCGTTGAGAGCTTCCTTGGAGCTGAGATGCAGACGAGTGTCCTGGACCCGACAGATCCGACTCCACCAGCACTTGTGAATGTCCAAAGAGGGAGTCGGACTAACGGGGAAACTACAGCCCTTCCATACGCAACTGCCAAGTGCCACGACAGGAGCAGTCCTTCCAACAAAAGAGAGGTCCAAATGCCGGGTACCGCCGAGACCCTCATCCACTTCCTGATGTCGGCTTGTCGCCAAATGAGAGGAACTTCAGAGGACATCACCCACAGGACCCATCAGATGCCTGGTCTCCAGTATCTGGTACAGCTGAGTGGTATCCACGGTATCCTCCTGCGAGGGAAACCTCTCCATGTTCTGCCTGCGGAGAACTAGGCCACCGGCATGTAGACTGTCCTCTGATGGGTTGTTCTTTCAGCAGGACAGTCGCCTTGGCCTTCCCCAGAGAAAGTTGCAAGCTCTGGCTACTTCCAGACCAGATTGGGGTAAACCATCCAGGCCCTTGTAGATTCAGGCTCTGGAAAAACCCTGGCCTTCCAGGAATTGTTACCGCCTGATGTGCTTTCCTTTGACTCCCCATGGACTATAGAGTGTATACACGGCAATGTAAAATGGTATCCGACGGCCAAAATCCTGCTACAGGTAAAAGGGCAGGAGTCCAGGATCGAAGTAGGTGTCACTCCTTGGCTCCCTGCCCCCGTTTTGCTCAGCCGTGACTGGCCTTTGTTTTCAAACCTAATGGCTCCAGTCTCTCAGGAGGAGCCTCATTCTCTGGCTCAGGAGAAACCTGGTAAACTGTTCCCCTTCTCAGCAGACCTGTTCCCCAGTAGGCACTGGGTTCCAAAGACTTGGAGGTAAAGATGCTATGACAAACAGGACTGGTTGTAGAAATCTGGGACTCAAGATGGCCATATAAATAGGCATAAGTCACAAGTAATGACTGGGGATGGCCAGAAGGAGGGAGAGATAGGCCCTGGGGATTTACCAGAGCTATGTCTCCCTGATTTTTGCCAGAGGCAGAAGGAGTACCCAATCCTGGCCAGACAATATGACAACGTGGTAAAAATTAATGACCAGATATTGAATGCACAAGTGGTAATTGTGTTCCCTCATTTTGAATTGCACACGGATTTGATATTTATATTCAATCAATTGCCAGGGAATGAAAAGACTCACTTACAGTAGAGGCAACTCTTATTGGAACAAAAACCAGTGGCAATTCCCCAAAAAACCCAGGAAACACCCAGGTACATTCTGAATACATGCCTTAAACTTTCCTTAAACTAGCCCCAGCATTTCTGCATTGATTAATGGCCTATCAGATTAACAGCAGGGGTCCCTGGCAGTCCCATTCAAACTGCCAGGGATCCCTGCTGTGTTAATCCTATGGGTCGTTAGTCAATGCAGAAATGCCTTAAACGTGCCTCAAACTAGCCCAGAACATACCCAGCACATACTCAGCACATACCCAGAATGTAACCCGGCTAGTTTACGGCAAATGTTAGAATAAACGTTGCCTCTCCTGTATATCCAAGGTCACTCACCCCAGTAGTTCTCCACTGGGGGAAGGATATCTGACAGCCCAGGGAAACATTCTATTTAAAATTAGCAGATCTCCTTCTGGTTGTCCTTGTTTTTATCTTGAGGTAATGACTCTCCAGACATCAGCCCTGTCTCTGGGCTCTTAGGGCAGAGAGTCCTACTAAAACAGCACCAGGCAGCTTCACCTGGCTCTCTAGTTATCAGATTACTGCAGGTGAGAGAAACCAGAACTCAGCATAAACCCTGGCCTGGATTCCTCACCTATTCATTTAACATATCCTGAAATTACAGAGTGGAGCACCCTGTTCTCAGAATGCTCCACCCTAGGAACCCCTTAACACATTGTGCAAATACACTTAGGGATCTGCTAATTTATATACAGTTTAACATTTCCCTGGAGATGTCGCAGGTTCAATTGTTATGTCTGCACCATAATATTTTACAATTCATTATGGCATAACTGAAAGTCAATGTGATCTCACCTATACATTAAATAACACGATATTATATATACGCCCATAATATTTATTATCTTTAACTGTGCATGCAATGTCTTGTATATAATGTTATACCCTGTTCATTTATGTAACTATTTGTAACCATGTATTATTTGTCTTAACTCTGTGCCCAGGACATACTTGAAAACGAGAGGTAACTCTCAATGTATTACTTCCTGCTGCCAGGAGAGGGAGGACGTTCCCTGAGCCACACACAGCATCTAATGCTGGAACAACAGACTGTATACCTGAATTTCCGGAGGGACATCTGACTGTGATGCACCGGTATCAGTGAGGTCTGATGTACGGCGAGCAGCTACTTGTTTGGCGCCTGGGTTTACCCATACAATGCTTAATTTGCATTGACAAATTGTGAGTGTGCATTTGTCTTGTGATTTTTTATTAAAATTTTGTTACCAGATTTTACACATGGATCTGCCGCTTTTTCTCTTGTTTCTCCAATAGAATTTGCTGGGAGGTTGCTGACCCCAAAGAAGAAGCAGCCCGGACGTTGAAATCTCCATACAAAATCATCAACTTTTTTTGTGAAAAACACATATATATATATTTTTTTAGTTAATTTTTTACACGTTTTTTTTATTTTTTATTTTTTATTTTTTAATATTTTCATTTTTTGGTTAATACATTTCACCTAATCATATTATATTTTGATAATCATATTTTTCAGTGTTTTTTGCAATAATAGTTCATTATTCATCATTTTTTATTCAATATATTTTTTAACACACAACAATTAAACATATACAATTTTTACATTTTTTATATTTTACACACACTCACCATCAATACTTATGACCACCATCTGAGTTCCTATATATATTTTATAATAATACATTTTTACAATTGTTTTATACGGGTCATCTGTGCTAACATTTATTGCGTTCTGTTTGTTGTCAGGAGTCTACTGTGGGGCTAGTACACACCCAGGCGCTGTTGAATCTTTCAATTACACTCTATATATATATATATAAAAATAAATATATATATATAAGTAACGAGTGCTCCTTACCAGGCAGACCAGAGAATCCAAGACCACGCAGCAAGAAAGGAGACAGCACTCAAAGTAACGTCCAACAGATGTATTGAAGACAGGCACAATCAACTGATGTTTCGGTCCTTACAACAGGACCTTTCTCAAGGGAGTGCTCACACCTAAGTGACAAAACCCACCATTAAATACCCACACCCACAACATACACCATATGTGATAGGCTAATAGCCTGCCCCACCTCTCCAGCTCAGCTGAATGCAACTCCATCTAAAACAGAAAGATGACGTCATCATTGCGCACTGAATCCCCCGCTCCCAGCAGACAAGAACAATCTCCTGTAGTCAGGGAATCCACCTGAGCCGATAGAAGGCTATTGCGCATGCGTAGCGCCAAATACAGAGACACGGAGTGTCTTGTGTAGTCAGGGGAATCACGCGAGTGAGAGACCATTGCGCATGCGTGCGCTGTCAGTTTTGGCCGCGCAGCAGCCAGAGAAACTGGCATGGTGCCGAGTGAGCCCCAATCACTCTGCCTGATCAAGAAACTGCATATGGAATTACCAGGCAATCATAGAGGAGCTGAAGCACCTAAAAAGAACTCTAAAACTGTGCAATACACCAAAGTGCTATTAATAAAGATAAAACACAAGGGAATACAAGCAGTGTATGGAAGGACAAGGGGTGTGTAGGAAAGAGGGGAAAGGGAGAGAGGGTGAAAGGCAACATACAGTGGGTAAAGGACAAAGGAAAACACACCAGGACAACAGGGAAGGAAAAGGTAGGGAATAAGACAGAAAATATAGACGAGCAAGAAATATAAATAATGAAAAATGATGAACAAAAAAGACCAATGAGTATAGTCAGGGCAATGACAACATCAATCACAGAGGAAAATAGGAGCAAGGAAAGGGAGGTAGAAGAAAAAATGCATGACAAAAATAAAGTTATTAAATGAAGCATCCCAGTCTAAAGTCCTCATTTAGCCATATGGTGTCATCGTCCTAAGGTCATACAGTAGATGGCTTTGGCCTCCAATTGTAGCAACAGTCTCTTACGGTCCCCACCACGGGTAGATATGTTTGCTTGCAGGATCGGCATACATTTAAGTGACAAGAGACTATATCGATGTTGTTTAAAATGTCTCGCCACCGGGAGAAGTTTGAGGTCATCCTCAGTATTTTGGTCCAAAAGTGCCTTTCGGATTGTTGACCTGTGCACAGCCATGCGTTCCTTAAGCATATGGCTCGTTTTGCCTATATAGTAAAGTCCACAGGGACATTTAATAAAATGAGACAACAAATCGCGACTCACAAGTAATAGCAGTTTTAATGCCAATAGGTTTCCCGCTATAGGGATGCGCAAAAAATTGGCCAGTCTGTATAAAAACGCAATTAATGCACCCATGGCATTTGTAAACACTGGGTTTTCTCTGGAGCCATGTTGTTAAATTAGCATATTTAGTAGTTGGATCAGCCTGAACAAGCGAGTCCCTCAAGTTCCTGCCACGGAGATAACACATCCTGGGGGGTATCTGGCAGATATTTCCAATTTTAGGGTCATTGGCCATAATATTCCAATTCCGTTTTATACTACGTTTAATTTGATTGGATGAAGTAGTATAAGTACTGCTGATGTTGAGACACATCTTTTCAATTTTTCCAGCAGATGGTAAGAGAAGGGACCCCCTGTCAACTGCCCGTACCTTAGTTAGGGCCACATTGACTTCTGATCTCGAGTATCCCCTATCCAGAAACCTCTTAGCCATTTTACACAATGCTTCCTCGACCAGCATAGGGTCACTGGTAATGCGTTTAACTCTTAGCATCTGTGAATATGGCAGGCCACGTTTAAGTGACTCATGACTCATGACACACAACAGTGTATTTTTGTCTGTTGGTTTCTGAAAAATCTCAGTCGCTGGTCTTCCATCTTTCGTATAGACCACTGTGTCTAGGAAAGGAATTTCGATCCATGCTATAATTAACAGTGAACCGTATTGTGGACGGTATCATATTCAAGTGAGAGATGAAATGCGCCAGTTCATCCTCCTGTCCTCCCCAGATTAAGAAGATGTCATCAATGAAGCGGGTGTACTGGACGATTTTGCTGGAAAAGGGGGCATCGTTAAGTAGATATAGTTGTTCATAGCTATCCATAAACAGGTTGGCGTAAGCCGGAGCCATATTTGAACCCACTGCTGTCCCTGTTTGTTGAAGGAAAAAGTCCCGCTCAAACCGAAAAAAGTTTTTATGCAAAATGATGTCAATCAAAAGGAGAACAAATTCAATTGGAGGACCATCATATCCATCTAGATTAGAAAAATGTTCCCGGATTGCCTCCAGTTCCTCCCCATGTGGGATATTGGTATAGAGACTGGAGACATCCATCGTTACCAGGAGCATATGTGAAATGTCAAAAGAGATCGTGCCTTGTTTAGTCATAAAGGCCGTGGTGTCCTTGACGAACGATGACATCTTAACAACCATAGGTTGCAGCAAGTAGTCCACGAATTGAGAAAGAGGATGACAAAGTGATCCCATTGCTGCGATGATCGGTCTGCCTGGCGGATTGACGATCGATTTGTGCACTTTGGGAAGTACATAGATCACTGGAACTATAGGGTGGTCTTAGGACAAAAAAGTACCAGTTTCCTCAGATATCCACGAGTTGTTAACTCCAAGGCGAATGATAGAGTCTATTTCTTTTTTATAGACTAATGTTGGATCCCTTTGCAGTTTTTGTAGTAATTAGTATCCAACAGTTGTCGCTCAATTTCAGCCCTGTAGTTTGTATAGTCCATTACGACAATCCCCCCGCCTTTGTCGGCCGGTTTGATGATAATCTTGTCATTAGACTTCAGGGATTTAATGGCTTGTTTCTCTTCCACAGAGAGGTTTGAAAAGCTCCTTTTGTGATGCTTAATGTATTTCCGAGTGTCACTGCCCAGGAGTCCCATAAAGGTGGTGATGCTATGGTTAGCCACGATAGGATCGAACGTACTCTTAACTTTAAATTTCTTGTCAGCATAATTCATCTGGTTAGTGTCAGTTTGTACTACCTCCGCTCTAGAAAAGAAGTCCTTTAATCGTAACTGACGATCAAGTTTAAACATGTCGACTTTCCAACGGAAAGAATCTTGTGAGGTAGTTGGAAAAAACGACAAACCATTGTGGAGAACACTGATCTCTGCAGAGGTAAGGGAATGTGAGGACAGGTTGTAAATCACTTCCTCCTGGGGCGTCCTCTCGCCTCTTGGCTTCTCTTTCCAAGAATCTTGTTCTTCCCAGCACCTCTCCTGACCGCTCTCCCATGTCGGAGTCTGGAATGGATGGCTTGTGCGAGCTCCCTGTGACCCCACCTAAAAAAGGATCAGAGTGTGTACCTTCTGGGGCATCCGAAAAGTCTGTATCGCTCGTGTTGTTACCAGTGCCTATCCCAGGAGTCTTCTTGGAACGGGAGTAGGCTCTTCTCTGTCCACCGCGCCCTGTGCCGGGTTTGTGTAATCCAAGAAGCCACCTATAAACCCGCTTGTCCTGGTAATCGTTAGTGACCTGCTTCAGTTTTTCACGTTTACACTTCGTTAAACTCTCACGATACAGGTCAAGAGTGGTCTGAATTTTATCAGTCCAGTCTGTAGAGGTATCAGAGGCTAGTGTCTCACTGTGTCTATCAGTGATCACCTGTATCTCTCTTTTAAGTCGCGTGATCTCTTTGCTGGACTGCTCTATTACCAGAATCATAAGGTCATAGGAACATTTGTTGAGAATCCCTATCCACTTTCTGCAGAATTCAGTGTCTGCCCAACCAATCGTTGGCTGATTTTTAATACGAAAACCCCTAGGGATAAGCTTCTCCCTATGGTAATGTGACAAAGTCACTCCATGCAAAAAGAAATCTACCTCTCGTTTTTTTAATTTGATGAGATCATTATAAATATCTGATGCTTTGTCAGAGCCTAAAGCAGCCTCAAAGGTCTCAGTAAATCTAATCTTGGCAATGTCAGCTTCACTGTAACTGACACTATCCGAAATAGTAGAAAAGACTCCAGTAATGTCTGTAAAATCTTCCATCATAAACAGTCACTCAATAAGGGAATAATAATAGGTAACAAATGGTAAAAATGTAAGTGACACTCTGATAGGGCAAGGATGTGACATAGATGAATGTACAGGTGGGTGCTCATCTCATAATAAGAAATGGCTAGTATACAGAGACAGATGGCACTCGCAGAAATATTGAAGGTAGGTGATTGTCCCATAAAAAATGGATAAGTAACAAGTGTTTCTTATTGTGTCCTGTCTGGTGATAGTGATCCTGATGGTTTCGGTGTTAAAATGTCTGGTCCCCCATGACAATCCTGACCTGCTGACCAGTGAGTTAACATCTTCAGGCCCAACAGATGTAGCTAGACTTACTGTTTTAGGAGCCAAGAGAAGATAAGAACAGATGTAGCTAGACTTACTGTTTTAGGAGCCAAGAGAAGATAAGAAAAATGCAGCAGCTCCGAGGACAGTTAAAGCTTTGGCTGCTTTAGGAGGTTCTGTTCTGCTAAAGGGGACCACCACAAATATTTTCTCACTGTCAGGGGAAGCCACGGGTTCTGAACACGCATCCTCTTCTTTGCTTAGGGCTTCTAGATCCGCGTCCAATTCAGCTGCTTCTCTCCGACCGTATTCGGCCCAGGCACGTCCAGCCTCGGCGGTGGCTCGTGCCTTGGTAGCGCTTGCGCTTGCGCTGGACGTGTTGGATTGCACTGATTTTGCTGACCTTGATGAATGCCTGGATGTGCTGGAGTGCTGCAATGAGGTCTCCAGGAGGAGCACTTTTCTCACGCTTTACGCGTCTGTGATAGCGGTCCGCACGTGGCTTTCACGTGTAAGATAATTGTTATTTTGTATTTATTTATTTATAAAATGTTTTACCGGGAAGTAATACATTGAGAGTTACCTCTCGTTTTCAAGTATGTCCTGGGCATAGTTAATATGACAAATAATACATGGTTACAAATACATTTACATAAATGAACAGGGTATACATTATATACAATACATTGCATGCACAGTTTGAGAAGATATATATTATAGGCTTATGTAACAGGTACAGACCAGATTAAAATACCCGAACCGTACCCTTATTCTGCGTAGTGGAGCATGGGTATCACAGAGTTTTAAGAACACGGACTGGAAATAGTCGAACGCAGAATCGGGGTCGGGAATTATATCGATTCTGTGCCAAGGGCAGTTGGTAAGGTCATTCCAGAAACTGTTGTGGGTTAAAGTTTCTAAATGTTCTAGTGAGGAGAACTTTGGGCCTTGATTGGGGCGGTTTAATTTTCCTTACACAGTACACAATTGCATGGTCACTGAAAATGTCAGGAAGGATGCCAGAGGATTGGATTCTGCTGGGATTTGAGGAGATAATCCAGTCAAGCAAGGAATGGTTGTGCGATTTCAGGTTTGTCCTTCTCAGGTTTGTCCGTCTCAGGTTTGTAAGTCTATTTCTTGCAGGCTTTCGCCGGTGTTGGCTCTGGTCAAGTAGGTGATGTATGTCTCTGACAGCCCTTGGTAGCACGAGTGGTTAGACTTTAGTTGAATAATTGCCTGCCCGAGCTGTTGTGCATTATCGCCAATGCTAACAACATTGCGTAACTCTAGTGCGTTTTTTTCCCAGGCCTTTTCTAATCTTGCATGGTGCGCTTCAATGTCAGCCTCATATTTTTCACGGGCCTTTTGGGTAAGAGTAACTGTCTGTTTAGGCCTTGCGTCTCTCTTTATTTATTTTTTCGAGATTAACATCTTGCGCTGACCGCCACTCTGTATCCATTGCCGTTATAAGAAGATTCTGGGTTCCATCTTCTTCCTGGTCAAGCTGCAGAACTACGACAAGGGCTAGTATATACATACTTCTTTGGTTTCTACACTAGCCCACTGGTGTTACACTTCCACACGTCACAGGGAGCGCCCCAGCTTTGTTTTTGTTCTATTACCATTGTATCCCGCTCTGGTGGCAGTACCCCTGTTTTCTAGCATTTAACACCTAAATATGGAAGAAGAGTTAGTAGAAATGGAAAACATCAGTGAAGTCATAGAGAGTGTCTTCACGAAAAGACTACACAGAAGTAACAACATAGAGAATAAAATGAAAGCAGCAGAGACAGCAGAAATGGGGGAAATAGAGACCATTAATAATGAATTTGATAAACTAGAAAAACTTCTAAAAAAAGAAACCAAGAAAGTTTGAGATAAAGTTTACCTAGAAAAATATCTAGAAGCCAAACGTATCGCCAGAGGATTGCGGTTCTCTAAGAAAGCTTCATTTGATCTGGCAGATATCGAATTTAATGTAATATGGGAAGAAACTATGGACACTTGTTCTTATGATCTCATGAGATTGATTATAAAACACCATATCACCTCCTTAGCAGAGATTGACAAGGAAGTGATATCAATACAGAAAAGATTGGAAACAGTAATGGATGAAATTGACACTATAGAGAGCAATCTCATAGAGACAAAAAATAAAAAATTTAGAAGGGATGAGTAAGATTATTTAGTTGGTTCTAACCCCAAATGGCATCGAGTTTCCTTCATCCCACCCAACACACCAAAGGAGAAAAATTGTTTGAGTATAGGAGTAGAGTTGATAGCAATAAAGAGACAATACCTACCACCTCAGGCAACTCAATACAGAAAGAGTATCCTAAATCAAATCCTACGAAGGGCACTAATAAATATGTTAAATTCAACACCACTGAGAGACACACGTCTCCCAGAGGGTGGGCTCCAAGAGATCCCGAAACTTCAAGGGACACGCGTGATAGGAAAGATCATCACCATGATAGAGAATCCAAACACATGGATTCCTATAGAGAGGATGATAGGAGACATTTTAGACATGACTATGAACATGAAGACCAATGGAGGAGTAGAAAGTATACCCCCAAATATAGTGAACATCTTGAATATCGCCATAGGGCTAGATCTCCTCTGGAACATCATAGGGCTAGATCCCCTTTAGAACAAAGAGATAGCAGACATGAGAGGGAACTTAGCCCGGGGAGAGAGCAAAGGTCGCCATATAAGCATCCAGGGACTTTTTTTAGACAAGGCACCATCCCGCAAAGTCCCCCCATTCATTACACATTAAAAACCACAACACTAAAATGCCATTTTCTGCTCTCACCTGCACCCGCGTCTTAAGGCGGTATGGTTGGAAGAAAGCCTGCGCCGTAACATGGGTATTCCGAGGTATACAATGCGTGAAGTGTTCGAATAACGGCCGCTGCATCTGTATGTGTAGGCTAGGTTAAGTGACACTCACTGTACTGTATGTGTACTGGATGTTAAATGATGACAACGGCAAGGCTGAGATATCTTAGTACTTTATGTACAGTACTACTATAAGCGTATTTCATTTACTGGAAAAGAGTAACAACGTCTTAAATCAATGACATTTAACGATGTGCTCACCACAAACAAGGTGTGACCGCAGGGACGAGGTGGGGATTGATATAGACACCAACCTCCATCCGCGTGAGAGCATCTGGAGTGTTGATTGGTCATGGTCGGGATTGGAGAGGTAAGGATAGTCAGAGATACTTGCCGAGATCGGGGTTGGAGAGGTGCAGATCATTGAATGTTCTTAGCCATGGTCAGGATTGGAGAGATGCAGATTGTTGAGGTACTTTGCAGAGGTCGGGATTGGAGAGGTGCGGATCGTCGTTGGTAGCCGGGGTCAGTAGTTTAGAAGAGCGGAGTCCAGGAGAATAGCCAAGGTCAGAAACAGAGGAACTAGGAACCAGCGAGCAAGGCAAGACTGTGGAGGCAAGGGTAGCAGTGAATACTTCAAACAAACAAAGGTTTTTGCTCAGTCGAATTGCCAGTGTGACGGCTGAGCAGATAAAGGAGACAAGCATCAATGAGGAACAAACAGAGTGTAGGGGCGTCTGCAGCACCTATTGTGATTGGCAGTTCCGGTGAAGGACACAGGTGTGGGAAGGGTCCAAGATGGTGAGTGGTGCTGTGCTAGCGCACTCTGACCGTGTTCTGCTGATGTCAACGTGTTGATGCAACCTGGAGGTGGGACCAGATGGCAGTGTATTTACCTCAATGTGGGATGTGCACATGCCCCTAGGATGGCGGCTGATGACCTGTGGATGATGGGGTGCATCATGGATGACGGAAGGAGTGGGGGACCCGATCACGAGTTGGGGTAAGTGCTGGGTGCACCGAGCGCGTTGCGGAACATGGATCCTGGCAGTAACCCCTCTCAGGAGCGACCTCCAAGCATTTCAGGAAGGTCTTGTGTGGAGATTTGTTGTGGAAGAAACGGACAAGCCCGGGGGCATGAAGACAATGGTGAGGAACCCAGGACCATACCTCAGGTCCAAAACCCCTCCAGTGTACCAGATACTGGATCGATCCCCTGGAAATCCTGGAGTCAAAGATGGACTGAACCTCGTACTCCTGTTCGCCCTGTTTGAGGAGAGGAGCCAGAAACGAGGACGAGTTGGGGAAACAAGGATCCCGGATAGCCCAATATGGAGACATGGAACACCGACGGGATCCTCATAGATGAGGGAAGATGTAGGCGGTATTCCACAGGGTTGACTTTCTCCACCATGGTATAGAGTCCAATGAACCTTGATGCCAATTTTAACATAGTGACCTTGAGGCAGATTTTTTAGAAGACAACCACACCCTGTCTCCCAGGCTGAATTCTTGAATCCTTCGCCGGTTATGATCCGAGTCTTCTGTCTAGAAGTTGCCTTCCTAAGATTATCTTGGATTCTTTTCCACGAATTCTGAAGCCAACGAATTCTGTTGTCTACTGCCATTACCCCAGAACTGGGTGTGGCGATGGGCAGGAGAGATGGGCGGAAAATAATGAAGAAGGGCGACTCCATGGTGGAACACTGCGCAGGTTGTTGTGCGTGAACTCGGCCCAGGGAAGAAGATCAGGCCAGTCATCCTGGGTTTCCGAGATGAAACATTGAATATATTGTTCCAGGGACTGTTGGTTCACTCTTTCTGACCGTTGGTTTGGGGGTGATAACCCGAGGGAAATGTAGCACAATATCCAATTGCTGGGAGAAGAAACGCCATAACATTGATATAAACTGGGATCCATGATCAGAAACAATGACCTGTAGGACCTCATGGAGGTGAAAAATGTCTTTGACAAAGACATCTGCCAGTTTAGGAGAGTTGGGAAGCCCTTTCAAGGCAATTATTTATTTATAAAATGTTTTACGAGGAAGTAATACATTGAGAGTTACCTCTCGTTTTCAAGTATGTCCTGGGCATAGAGTTAAGATGACAAATAATACAGTACATGGTTACAAATACAGTTACATACACTGGCGACACACTTTATTCGAGCTCGGCTAGTCCCACGAATTCGGGTATACCCGGGTGTATTGAGGTTTGTGACTGTTTTCTGCCCGAGTGCATTGGGTTATTTTCCAGGCAGGGATTGAAGCATTTTATTCCCGCTGGCTGCAATACTGCACAGTATATATATATATACTGCATTACAATTCATGAATTTATGCCATCTGGTAGACACGCGAAGCATTGCAGCCTATTAAATCCTTATCATTATCATTTAACAGATCAGCCGCCCGTCAGCCAGGCATGAACCCAGGCTGGGAAGGCAAACGCAAAGGGGCTTGTCAGAGGTGAGGAGCGGCGCATTCCAGGTATCTGCCAGGTACATACTGGGTATTTGCTCGAATAAAGTGTGTCGGTGCAGTAAGTGAACAGTGAACAACATTACTGTATATAAAAGACATTTCATGCACAGTTAAAGATAAGATATATTATAGGCGTATGGGACTTCCGGAATAGATCCTCCCTCCCAGTCCCGCTGTCGGACGCGTTGGCGGGAGCACAACCGGATGAAGAGGGTCTGCCGGATAGACTCACGGCTGACGCTGGGCAGTTTGTCCATCTGTGTGTGAGTGTTTCACTGTTTTTACTTTTATGATTGTAATAAAACTTTTATCCGCGACTAATCCGGGCTTTGCCCATTTCTTGGCATATGGGCGCCTGGGAGAGGAGCTACTCATACACTATCCCCATTGGGAAAAAAAGTCAAGACGCCACTGATCCAATTGAGACTGATGACAACATCCATTGAGGGAAGGGGCTCACACATGGCCGTGTGAGTTTTTCTTTTCTACCACCATTCCTCTATTATAGAGGAATTATTCTACCAACTACATTCTCCTCTGAGGGTGAAGTTTCACATTAGCCCGTGTGAGTCGTTGAAACTTATATTTTATGTTTCATATATTGTTTACTTATAGACACCATTTGTTTATTCACATATAGTTTCCCATTTCCCCTCCCCCTCCCCTTTCCCCTCCCTTCCACCATTATCTCATTTCAAGAGCTATCAATGTTTACTTCATACATGCACTAATCCTGTGTATTCTATTATCTTTTATCTTTTTGAGTTCAACACTTTGCGCTGACCACTACCATACTTCTATTGCCGTTATAAGAAGATCCTGGGATTTATCTTCTTCAAGGTCCAGCTCCAGCAAAAACAACAAGGGCCAGTATATATATATTTTTTCTTTTGCTTGGTTTTATATGAGTCCTTAGGCGTTCCATTTCTACACGCCATACACAGTAGGGAGCGCCCCAGTTTCACATTCTGTTTCGCCATTGCATCCCGTCCTGGTGGCAGCACCCTGTTTTAGAATTTTAAGAAAGAATACTTGCATTCTCTTTTTTTCCATATATACATATTTTTAATTTATTCAAGTCACAATTATGGAAGAGGAAGGAATAGAGATGGAAAACATTAATGAAGTTACGGAAAGTGTATTCACAAAAAGAATATTTAGAAGCAATAACATAGAGAACAAAATGAAAGAAGTAGAGACAGCTGAGATGGGGGATATAGAGACTATAAATAATGAATTCGATAAATTAGAGACTCTTTTAAAGAAAGAAGCAAAAAAAGTTTGGGACAAAGTATATCTGGAGAAATATCTAGATGTAAAACGCATATCAAGGGGTTTGCGTTTTTCAAAGAAAGCTTCTTTTGATTTGGCAGACATAGAATATAATGTTATATGGGAAGAGACTTTGGATGCCTGTTCGTATGACTTCATGAAATTAATTATCAAACATCATACCAAAACTCTAACAGAAATAGATAGGGAAGTAACACTAATTCAAAAAAGATTAGAAACAATAATGGACAACCCCACTTTTCTGAGTAGAGATAAGAAATTGTCAGACGAAATAGATACCATAGAAAGTAATCTAATAGAGTCAAAAAACAAAAAATTCAGATGAGATGAGGAGGATTACTTAGTTGGCTCTAATCCAAATTGGCAGAGAGTCACGCTAGTTCCACCCACTATACCAAAGGAAAGGAAAAATATGTTTGATTACAGAAGTAGGGATGATAACAATAAAGAACCCAGAGCAAGCACATAGGGTTACCCAACAAAGATAGATCATTCCTAACCACATTCAAAGTATGAGAGTAATAAGAATGTCAAATTTACTACTGACAAAAGGCATATGCCTCCCAGAGAGTGGGTCCCTGGAGATCATGAAACCTCTAGGGAACTAAAGGATAGGAAAAATTACCATACAAATAGAGAAACTAAGCGCTCAGATAATTATAGAAGAGATGATGATAGAAGACAGACGAGGCAGGAATATGAACATGAGGGTCAATGGTGGAGCAGGAATTACACTCCCAAATATAGCGAATATCATGAACATCGCTATAGAGCCAGGTCGCCCATAGTTACCTATAGAGCCAGATCCCTTCTAGAACGAAGGGACAATAGATACGAAAGAGAGCGCAGTCAAGGGAGGGAGCGTAGGTCACCTCATAAACATCTAGGGACTTCTCTAGAACAAAGGAGGAACAATAGATACGAAAGAGAACGCAGCCAAGGGAGGGAGCGAAGGTCACCCCATAGACATCCAGGGACTTTTCTAGAAAAGGCACCACCACGCAAAGCACCTCCTCTAGTAACACAGAATCGGTTCTTACCTTTGGAAGAACAGAGAGAAAAGGATTCCCCAAACATAAGAGCCAAAAAAAGGCCTCACGAGGCAAACGGGGAGGAAGACGCTCACAGAAAAAGACCAGCGACGTAAATAACATTTTTAATTTGAGCAAAAGAAGTCTAGATGCAGATGAATGCAGTTTAATCAGAAAGGGTTTAAACTTTGCACCAGCTGCTAAAGCAAATGGTTTTAATTTATACATTGATGCCCATAAATTCATTAGGCAACTAACCCTAAAGAATTTTTTTCTATCTAAAGAGGCTCAAAGTAGAGAAATTGTAAATAATAGTACAATTGCAACGACAGAGGAGGACATTTTTAAACATTCAGCACTTAAATCAAGATCAAAATTTTATCCCAGTTGGGCTAAGAGTCACAATATAGAGACATTTCATCAAAAAATCCAAGAAGACTTTGAAAGACTTTGAAAGATTAACCTCAACTAACACAAATAAAATTAAAAATAACTTAACTCTCAAAGAGAATATTGCCCTGAAAACCTTGGAAGAGGATAAGTCAATTACTTTAAACAAGCAGATAAAGGAGGGGGGTGTAGTCATTATGGACACAGGATACTATAAGGGGGAAGCAGAAAGAATACTTTCAGATATTACCACTTATGAACGCTTAAAAACAAACCCACATAAAAACTTTTGTGCAGAATTTGTAACTCGTTTAGATAAGGGCAGGGAGGTAGGGGTTATTAACAAAAAGGAATATGAATACCTTAATGTGAAATTCCCTATTATGCCCATTTTCTATTTCCTGCCCAAGATTCACAAAAGCGTAACAGCACCCTCAGGACGACCCATTATCTCTGGGATAGGCTCCCTCACGTCGCGACTGTCGGAATATATAGATGTATTCTTGCAGCCGTACGTGGTGGAAATGATGTCCTATCTCAGAGATACTACCCAAGTTCTTAATATGTTAGAACAAGTAGAATGGAGACAAGGTTATAAAATGTGTACCTGCGATGTAACATCACTGTACACGGCTATTAATCACGATGATGGAATTAGAGCCATCGACAGAACACTGAATACAGATAAAGATGTACATGTTGGACAAAAGTCTTTCATCTTAGAGAGCATAAACTTTATTTTAAAACACAATCTATTCAACTTTGATGGAACACATTTTTTACAAAAATGTGGAACCGCCATGGGTGCCAAATTTGCACCAAGTTACGCCAACCTTTTCATGGATGCTTGGGAGAATGATACCATCTGGTCCGCCCATGAATTTGGCGCGGATTTGGTCCTGTGGCGGAGATACATTGATGATATCTTCTTCATCTGGAAGGGCAGTGATGAAAATCTAAATTCTTTTCTGGAATACATTAATAATAATCAAATCAATCTGGCATTTACAACATGCATATGTACGATCTCGGTAGACTTCCTAGATCTAACCATCTATATAGAAGATAATTGTCTCAAAACAAAAACGTTCTTCAAGCCAGTAGACAGCAACATCTATTTATTAAGAACTAGTTGCCACCACAGAAACTGGTTGACCAACATACCACCAGGCCAATTTCGTAGAATCAGGCGGAATTGTAATGACAAAAAGGTTTTTAAAGAACAAGCAGACATTTAAAAAAAACGTTTTATTACAAAAAAATATGACAACGATACGATGAATAAGTCAATTAGGGAAGTAGGCCTTCAGAAACGTGAAGACATCTTAAAAACAAATCCATCAAAAACTAAAGAAAATTTTAATGCAATATTTTTAACACAATTTAATCAAGACTCAGGGAGAATACAGCAAATTTTAAACAAACATTGGCATCTTCTACAGGGAGATCCCACACTTAAAGATCATCTTCCAGAAAGACCCAACGTCATATATAGGAGGGCAGACAACATGAAAAATAGACTGGCTCCAAGTTTATTCCAATCAGAAGATAAAAAGGTCAAAAAGGAAGCAAATTGGTTACCCAAAGGAAAAAGGTTTTTTTAGATGCAGTACATGTAAAGCATACAAACAAGGATCAAAAGAAAAGTCAGAATTTATCTCTAATGCAACAGGGGAGCGGTTCAAGACTTCGCATTTTATGAATTGCCAAACTGAGTACGTAGTCTATTTATTGAGTTGCCCATGTGGTCTCCAGTATGTCGGGCGTACCAGCAGGCCCTTGAGGGTACGCATACTGGAGCCCTTGGGCAACATTAGATGTAAGTTGATGACTCACAGTGTGTCAAAACACTTTGCACTCAAACACCAAGGAGATCCATCTGGCCTGGAATTCAGAGCCATAGAACCAGTTCCACCCAACTGGAGAGGGGGGGACAGACTAACCAAATTAGCAAAGAAAGGGACTTTCTGGATTTATAAATTAAAAACTTTGGCCCCAAAAGGACTTAACATTGATATCGACATCAGAGCTTTTCTGTAGCAACATTACTAACCCTCCCACCCCTTTTCGCTCATCTCCCATTTCCCTCCCTCTCTTATAGGAACATCACGTCAGTCTACTCTGAATGTGTTTCTTACAAATGCTACCCCATTATTGTATTATCCATTCAATGGTTTGGTTTAAAGATTTTACTGATGGTTTGTTAGCTATTGCACACTGTTTTTAAAAATTCTGTATCAGAATGAATCAACATTACAGTTACAAAACAACATTAAAAATAATAAGGCCAAATGAGTGAAAAATTCTAAGTGCCCACATGGGTGGGATCTGTCCATAAGGAAGAACAATATATATATTTTTAAAAGTAAGTTAAAATGATATGATTTTATACATGTATGCTTTTTAAACAACACGTCCAGTTTTACCTTAGTTCTATTTAGAATACACTTTAGTCCATTATCAGACCTATCTGACTGAACACCTAATAACAACTGTTTGCTGGATTTATGTCAATACATCTGCAGTAATATTTACAATTAAAGTATGGGTCATTGATCTAAAAGATCCATTCGATGTATTGTCTTTTTGAAACTTCCAATTTGAAAGAGAAATCTCGGTCCATAGGAAATATTGCAAACTTTACACTGCTAAAGCTAACAGTAACAAACACAATTTTGTCCACAAGAGGGAGCTGTTGCCTCAGGAAAGGATTTATAGCATCACTAGGGTGTTTGAATCCATTTGTTAAACAAATCCCCAACTGAGGATTTGTATGTATCAATATCAATTTTAATATTATCACTACCATATTTTAAATAAACTACAATATATCTAAATAGACACACGAAAGATTATTTATGGGAACATATTGTCTATCGGAATTTTCTATTATTATTTTCTACTACTATTTTAAACACTGTTTTTAATAATGTGTTCAATATTGTATTGTATTTTTAAATATTGCATTTTTAAATATTGCATCTTTAACAATGTATAGCGACATCTACCATTCATGTTAATACATTTGGGATTCACCTATGTTAGTGAACCCATACAAATGCAGTACTGTGAGACTGATAAGAGCTATAACAGTTCCGGTTTCGCGATCTCAGCAAGGAAGTTACTGTGTTGAGACAGAAATTTGTAATCAGGGTGGACTGAATTTTAATGTGCTGTTAAACACTATGTCGGATTAATGTGTGTTTAGATTCAGCTGTACAGGCAGCCTAACAATGGTTTTATAAATGCATATCCCACACAGTCTGTAAGAGGGAGCAATTACTACTGCAGGATATATGATCCAGAAAACGCACGCATTTGAAAAATTGATTTTATTAATTACAACAGATTTAGGCAATTAACTTTATTGGGTTAACAATCACTCTGCCTATATATACTGGAGACAATGAGCATCCGGCAGGAACCTGACGAAGCATCACTGCGAAACGCGTAGCTCATTGTGTGAAGGACCTAGGCAGCCGCCGGACTTCCGGAATAGATCCTCCCTGCCGGTCCCGCTGTCGGACGCGCTAGCGGGAGACAACCGGAAGAAGAGGGTCTGCCGGATAGACTCACGGCTGACACTGGCAGGTTGTCCATCTGTGTGTGAGTGTTTCACTGTTTTTACTTTATGATGTAATAAAACTTTATTCGCGACTAATCCAGGCTTTGCCGATTTCTTGGATATGGGCGCCTGGGAGAGGAGCTACTCATACACTATCCCCATTGGGAAAGAAAGTCAAGACGCCACTGATCCAATTGAGACTGATGACAACATCCACTGAGGGAAGGGGCTCACACATGGCGTGTGAGTTTTCTTTTCTACCACCATTCCTCTATTATAGAGGAATTATTCTACCAATACATTCTCCTCTGAGGGTGAAGTCTCACATTAGCCCTGTGTGGTCGTTGAAACTTATATTTTATGTTATATATCGTTATTTATTGACACCATTTGTTTATTCACATACAGTTTCCATTTTTCCTCCCCTCCCACTCCCCTTTCCCCTCCCTTCCACACTTATCTATTTCAAGAGCAATCGTTTACTTTATACATGCACTAATCCTGTGTATTCTATTATCTTTTATCTTTTTAGTTCAACACTTTGCGCTGACCACTACCATACTTCATTGCCATTATAAGAGATCCTGGGTTTATCTTCTTCAAGTCCAGCTGCAGCAAAAACAACAAGGGCCATATATATATTTTTTCTTTTGCTTGGTTTTATATGAGTCCTTAGGGTCCCATTTCTACACGCCATACACGTAGGGAGCGCCCAGTTTCACCTTCTTTCGCTAGAACAAAAACAAAACTGGGGCGCTCTCTATCTTGTGTGACTGTGTAAGTGTACACCGGTGGGCTAGTGTAGAAACCAAAGAATATGTAATACTAGCCTTGTCGTAGTTCTGCAGCTTGACCAGAAGAAGAGATGGAACCCAGAAACTTCTTATAACGGCAATGGATATAGAGGGCGGTTACTGCAAGATGTTAATCTCGAAAAAATAAATAAAGAGACAATAGTAAACACAATAATAAGTGTATGTATTGAATAAACACAATATGTCTTCATGTTAAAATGGAGGAGAGGTGGGGTGGAAGAGGGGGGGGGAGGGGAAGAGGCAGGTGTCTGTTGTATACAACAGTATATATATATATATCTCTCAATAACTCACACGGCCTTGTGTGAGCCCCTTCCCTCAGTGTAAAAGTGGAGTGTTGTCTGTCTGATGGTAATCAGTCACGTCTCCTCCTTATTACCCCACAGTGGATATAGAGTGTGGATGGCTCCTCTCCCAGATGCCCAAACACAGGAAATGGGCAGAGCCTGGATTAGTAGTAGTAAAGGATTTATTACAGCAAAATACAAAATAAAAGCTTGGAGCACTCACACATAATAAATGCCCAATGCCAGCCACAGGTCAATCCGGTGGACGCTCCTTCCCGGTAGACTCCCGCGGTCGGACAGCCGGACGGTGTCGGGGGATTTGCGGAAGTCCGGTGGCTGCCTGGGTCCTACACACAAGAGCACCGACAGGGACTACGTTTCGCAAATAATGCTTCATCAGGTTCCTGCCGGCTGCTCGTTCACCTTGCACACCTAGGCACACAGATCATTTCCCCTAATTGGGTGATTAGCTGCACCCGTTTCATGGAAAGCCCCATAATGTTAAAACACATGTCGATAATTGTCCAATGTTGAATATTAAATGAGGGGGAGGAGGGAGGAGAGGGGAGTAGAGGGGAATGTAAAAGAATAAAAGTGTACTTTGGCAGGGGAGGACTGCTGTAATTGTCAGTTTCAGCAAGATTGAAGCATGTATCATATCCTGACATTACAAGGATGTGGGAACAGCTCCTCTTGTGGGCAACTCGTATTAGCATAGCTAGTGCTTAATTGTAATAATTAAACTGACTGTTGGTAACCATGCACTGTTTGCAAATATGACAGTACACAGAGTGGCACATAGTAAGTGTTTAGAAAGACTCTAAAAAGGGACATACTAATAAATATAAGTAATATTGGCAGAGAAGACAACTGCATGATTGTTAGCTTCAACTAAATTGAACCATGAATTACTATCCTGACAGTACATAAATGTGGGAACAGCTCCCTCTTGTGGGCGACTCATATTGACATAATAACATAATAACCTGGCTAATGCAAACCGTACATGGTTTGCAAAAATGACAATGTGAAGTAGCACATAGTAAGAATTTAAAAAATGGTGGACATACTAATAAATACCTTATTAGACCTATACACATTGTGAGAGGATAAAACTGACAAATATTGACTTCATATCTCTAACTAGCTAGTCACCAAATATGATCATACAATACTGTATTGCTTATAGAAGATTATAACGTTACAATACATCAATTGGTAAAACGTATACAGAATACATTAGACAGATTTAAAATTACTATAAATGGATAAAAGAATTGATAAATAAACCATTAAAAGTTCAATTAAAACACATAATATAAATTGTAAAGGAATATTCTCTTCATATACAAACTGTGCGCTTGGGATTTCCAAAGGCACAGCTAATTGGCAAGGTGTTCACAGAGTTTAACAGTATAATTAAAATTAGTATTTAAATGGCGAGCATTATGAGCCTAGGAAAAATGGAAAAAGGGGGAAAAGGTGCTGGTTTGTTAGCTATTGCACACTTTTTTAAAAATTCTGTATCAGAATGAATCAACATTACAGTTACAAAACAACATTACAAATAATAAGGCCAAATGAGTGAAAAATTCAAGTGCCCACATGGGTGGGATCTGTCCATAAGGAAGAACAATATATATATTTTAAAAGTAAGTTAAAATAATAGATTTTATACATGTATGCTTTTTAAACAACACGTCCAGTTTTACCTTAGTTCTATTTAGAATACACTTTAGTCCATTATCAGACCTATCTGACTGAACACCTAATAACAACTGTTTGCTGGATTTATGTCAATAATCTGCAGTAATATTTACAATTAAAGTATGGGTCATTGATCTAAAGATCCATTCGATGTATTGTCTTTTTGAAACTTCCAATTTGAAAGAGAAATCTGTCCATAGGAATATTGCAAACTTTACACTACTAAAGCTAACAGTAACAAACACAATTTTGTCCACAAGAGGGAGCTGTTGCCTCAGGAAAGGATTATAGCATCAATAGGGTGTTGAATCCATTGTTAACAAATCCCCAGCTGAGGATTTGTATGTATCAAATCAATAAATATCACTACAATATAAAAAACTAAAACTAAATAGACACACGAAAGTTATTTATGGGAACAATTGTCTATCGGATTTTCTATTAATTTTCTACTAATTTTTAAAACACTGTTTTTAATAATGTGTTCAATATTGTATTGTATTTTTAAATATGCATTTTTAAATATTGCATCTTTAACAATGTATAGCGACATCTACCATTCATGTTAATACATGGGATTCACCTATGTTAGTGAACCCATACAAATGCAGTACTGTGAGAACTGATAGGAGCTATAACAGTTCTGGTTTCGCGATCTCAGCAAGGAAGTTACTGTGTTGAGACAGAAATTTGTAATCAGGGTGGACTGAATTTTAATGTGCTGTAAAACATATGTCGGATTAATGTGTGTTTAGATTCATCTGTACAGGCAGCCTAACAAGGTTATAAATGCATATCCCACAGTCTGTAAGAGGGAGCAATATACTACGCAGGATATATGATCCAGAAAGAAAGCACGCATTTGAAAAATTGAATTTGATTAATTACAACAGATTTAGGCAATTAACTTTATTGGGTTAACAATCACTCTGCCTATATATACTGGAGACAAATTGACGCATCAACGTTAGTCGTACGCTGTTTTTGGCCTATTTATATTTGTAGATTACGCTGGTAATTGTGGTCCATGTCGTTGCAGCGAGTGCACAAAGTTCACTAGATTCCTTATAACTGCATGACTAGAATGGTAATCAATTCAAAGTGTGACAGGGGCTTCGGTCTGCATGATTTGCGTATCGAAGGTGCACGAACCTGACCTAGAACACTATACGGAAGATGCATTTCTAGCGAACTCATTAAATAATCAATCAATCTGGCATTACAACATGCATATGTACGATCTCGGTAGACTTCCTAGATCTAACCACTATATAGAGATAATTGTCTCAAAAACAAAACGTTCTTCAAGCCAGTGACAGCAACTCTATTATTAAGAACTAGTTCCCACCACAGAAACTGGTTGACCAACTACCACCACCAATTTCGTAGAATCAGCGGAATTGTAATGACAAAAAGGTTTTTAAAGAACAAGCAGACATTTAAAAAAACGTTTATTACAAAAAATATGACAACGATACATGAATAAGTCAATATGAAGTGGCCTCAGAACGTGAAGACTCTTAAAAACAAATCCACACTAAAGAAAATTTTAATGCAATATTTTTCAACAATTTAATCAAGACTCGAGGAGAATACAGCAAATTTTAAACAACCATTGGCATCTTCTACAGGGAGTCCCACACTTAAAGATCATCTTCCAGAAAGACCCACCGTCATATAGGAGGGCAGACAACATGAAAAATAGACTGGCTCCAAGTTTATTCCAATCAGAAGATAAAAGGTCAAAAGGAAGCAAATTGGTTACCCAAAGAAAAGGTTTTTTTAGATGCAGTACATGTAGCATACAAACAAGGATCAAAAGAAAAGTCAGAATTTACTCTAATGCAACAGGGGGCGGTTCAAGACTTCGCATTTTATGAATTGCCAAACTGAGTACGTAGTCATTTTTTGATGGCCCATGTGGTCTCCAGTATGTCGGGCGTACCACAGGCCTGAGGGTACGCATACTGGAGCCCTTGCAACATTAGATGTAAGTTGATGACTCCCAGGTGTGTCAAAACACTTTGCACTCAAACACCAAGGAGATCCATCTGCCTGAATTCAGACGCTGACAAACCAGTTCCACCCAACTGGAGAGGGGGGCAAGACTAACCAAATTAGCAAAGAAAGGACTTTCTGGATTTAAAATTAAAAACTTTGGCCCAAAAGGACTTAACATTGATATCGACATCAGAGCTTTTCTGTAGCAACATTACTAACCCTCCCACCCTTTTCGCTCTCTCCCATTCCCTCCCTCTCTTATAGGAACATCACGTCAGTCTACTCGAATGTGTTTCTTACAATGCTACCCCATTATTGTATAATCCATTCAATGTTTGGTTAAAATTTTACTGATGGTTTGTTAGCTATTGCACACTGTTTTTAAAATCTGTATCAGAATGAATCACATTACTTTACAAAACAACATTACAAATATAAGGCCAAATGAGTGAAAAATTCTAAGTGCCCACATGGGTGGGATCTGTCCATAAGGAGAAACAATATATATATTTTTAAAAGTAAGTTAAAATGATATAGTTTTATATGTATGCTTTTTAAACAACACGTCCAGTTTTACCTTAGTTCTATTTAGAATACACTTTAGTCCATTATCAGACCTATCGACTGAACCACCTAATAACAACTGTTTGCTGGATTTATGTCAATACATCTGCAGTAATATTTACAATTAAAGTATGGGTCATTGATCTAAAAGATCCATTCGAGTATTGTCTTTTTGAAACTCCAATTTGAAAGAGAAATCTCGGTCCATAGGAAATATTGCAACTTTACACTGCTAAAGCTAACAGTAACAACACACATTTTGTCCACAAGAGGAGCTGTTGCCTCAGGAAAGGATTTATAGCATCACTAGGGTGTTTGAATCCATTTGTTACAAATCCCCAACTGAGGATTTGTATGTATCAATATCAATTTTAATATTATCACTACACATATTTTAATAAACTACAATATATCTAATAGACACACGAAAGATTATTTATGGGAACATATTGTCTATCGGAATTTTCTATTATTATTTTCTACTACATTTTAAACCACTGTTTTTAATAATGTGTTCAATATTGTATTGTATTTTTAAATATTGCATTTTTAAATTGCATCTTTACAAAATGTATGCGACATCTACCATTCATGTTAATACATTTGGGATTCACCTATGTTAGTGAACCCATACAAATGCAGTACTGTGAGACTGATAGAGCTATAACAGTTCTGGTTTCGCGATCTCAGCAAGGTTACTGTGTTGAGACAGAAATTTGTAATCAGGTGGACTGAATTTTAATGTGCTGTTAAACACTATGTCGGATTAATGTGTGTTTAGATCACCTTGTACAGGCAGCCTAACAAGGTTTTATAATGCTATCCCACACAGTCTGTAAGAGGGAGCAATTATACGCAGGATATGATCCGAAAACGCACGCATTTGAAAATTGATTTTATAATTACAACAGATTTAGGCAATTAACTTTATTGGGTTAACAATCACTCTGCCTATATATACTGGAGACAATGAGCATCCGGCAGGAACCTGACGAAGCATCACTGCGAAACGCGTAGCTCATTGTGTGAAGGACCTAGGCAGCGTCCGGACTTCCGGAATAGATCCTCCCTCCCGGTCCCGCTGTCGGACGCGCTAGCGGGAGCACAACCGGAAGAAGAGGGTCTGCCGGATAGACTCACGGCTGACACTGGGCAGTTTGTCCATCTGTGTGTGAGTGTTTCACTGTTTTTACTTTTATGATTATAATAAAACTTTTATTCGCGACTAATCCAGGCTTTGCCGATTTCTTGGCATATGGGTGCCTGGGAGAGGAGCTACTCATACACTATCCCCATTGGGAAAGAAAGTCAAGACGCCACTGATCCAATTGAGACTGATGACAACATCCACTGAGGGAAGGGACTCACACATGGCCGTGTGAGTTTTTCTTTTCTACCACCATTCCTCTATTATAGAGGAATTATTCTACCAACTACATTCTCCTCTGAGGGTGAAGTCTCACATTAACCCGTGTGAGTCGTTGAAACTTATATTTTATGTTTCATATATCATTTATTTATTGACACCATTTGTTTATTCACATAAAGTTTCCCATTTCTCCTCCCCCCTCTCCATCTCCTTTCCCCTCCCTTCCACCATTATCTTATTTCAAGAGCAATCAATTACTTTATACATGCACTAATCCTGTGTATTCTATTATCTTTTATCTTTTTGAGTTCAACACTTTGCGCTGACCACTACCATACTTCTATTGCCATTATAAGAAGATCCTGGAATTTATCTTCTTCAAGGTCCAGCTGCAGCAAAAACAACAAGGGCCAGTATATATATTTTTTCTTTTGCTTGGTTTTATATGAGTCCTTTGGCGTTCCATTTCTACACGCCATATACAGTAGGGAGCGCCCCAGTTTCACATTCTTTTCGCTAGAACAAAAACAAAGCTGGGGCGCTCTCTATCTTGTGTGACGTGTGTACAGTAAGTGTACCACCGGTGGGCTAGTGTAGAAACCAAAGAAGTTTGTATATACTAGCCCTTGTTGTAGTTCTGCAGCTTGACCAGGAAGAAGATGGAACCCAGAAACTTCTTATAACGGCAATGGATATAGAGTGGCGGTTACTGCAAGATGTTAATCTCGAAAAAATAAATAAAGAGACAATAGTAAACACAAATAATAAGTGTATGTATTGAATAAACACAATATGTCTTCATGTTAAAATGAAGGAGGGGGGGTGAAAGAGGGGGGTGGAGGGGCAGAGGTAGGTGTCTTGTTGTATACAACAGTATATATATATATCTCTCAATAACTCAGACGGCCTTGTGTGAGCCCCTTCCCTCAGTGTAAAAGTGGAGTGTTGTCTGTCTGATGGTAATCAGTCACGTCTCCTCCTTATTACCCCACAGTGGATATAGAGTGCGGATGGCTCCTCTCCCAGATGCCCAAACACAAAATGGCAGAGCCTGGATTAGTAGTAGTAAAGGATTTATTACAGCAAAATACAAAATAAAAGCTTGGAGCACTTACACATATAAATGCCCAATGCCAGCCACAGGTCAATCCGGTGGACCCCTCCTTCCCGGTAGACTCCCGCGGCGCGTCCGAACCGGGACCGTTGTCGGGATCTTGCCGGAAGTCCGGTGCTGCCTGGGTCCTACACACAACGAGCACCGACAGGGAACTACGCGTTTGGCAAATAATGCTTCGTCAGGTTCCTGCCGGCTGCTCGTTCACTTGCTTATAAGGCACACAGATCATTTCCCCAATTGGGTGATATCTGCACCCGTTTCATGGTTGAAATATAAAATGAAAATAATAAGTAAAACACATGTCGATAATTGTCCAATGTTGAATATTAAAATGGGGGAGGGGAGAGAGGGGAGTAGAGGGGAATGGTAAAAGAATAAAAGTGTACTTTGGCAGGGGAGGACTGCTGTAATTGTCAGTTTCAGCAAGATTGAAGCATGTATTCATATCCTGACATTACAAGGATGTGGGAACAGCTCCCTCTTGTGGGCAACTCGATTAGCATAGCTAGTGCTTTATATATGTAATAATAAACTGACTGTGGGTACCATGCACTGTTTGCAAATATGACAGTACACAGAGTGGCACATAGTAAGTGTTTAGAAAGACCTAAAAAAGGGGACATACTAATAAATATAAGTACATATTGGCAGAGAAGACAACTGCATATTGTTAGCTTCAACTAAATTGAACCATAATTCTATACCTGACTACAAAATGTGGGAACAGCTCCCTCTTGTGGGCGACTCATATTGACATAATAACATAATAACCTGGCTAATGCAAACCGTACATGGTTTGCAAAAATGACAATGTGAAGTAGCACATAGTAAGAATTTAAAAAATGGTGGACATACTAATAAATACCTTATTAGACCTATACACATTGTGAGAGGATAAAACTGACAAATATTGTACTTCATATTCCTAACTAGCTAGTCACCAAATATGATCATACATATACTGTATTGCTTATCAGAAGATTACCAACGTTACAATACATCAATTGGTAAAACGTATACAGAATACATATTAGACAGATTTAAAATTACTATAAATGGATAAAAAGAATTGAATAAATAAACCATTAAAAGTTCAATTAAAACACATAATATAAATTGTAAAGGAATATTCTCTTCATATACAAACTGTGCGCTTGGGATTTCCAAAGGCACATGCTAATTGGCAAGGTGTTCACAGAGTTTAACAGTATAATTTAAAATGTAGTTTAAATGGCGAGCATTATGAGCCTAGGAAAAATGGAAAAAGGGGGAAAGGTCAGAACAGACATAAATCACAAAATGTGTACATGGTATATATAAATATGTCAGGATCGCCTAGACCTCCTGCCTAGCCATAGCTTCCTTGTCCACTGGGTGTGCTGCTGTCTTCTGTTGGCTCTGGGTTCCTCTGTCTGTCTGTCTTCTTGTTGCTCCTTTCTCTGTCCTTTATAGCTTGCTTCCTGTCTGTTGCTTTTGCCTTTGCTTGCTAGTCAGACTCCTACAGTATGCTCATGCCTGTCTTTGATTCCTGATCTGTTCCTGTACCTGTACCTGTACCTGTATTTGAGTCTTTTTACAATAAAAGCCCTTGCTAGTAATCTGGCTTGTCCCTGTTTGTTCCTGCTTCCCGGTCTCAGTCCCTGCTCCCTGTTCTCAGTCCCTGTCCTGCCCCGCATGTCCTGTTCCAGTCTCCTCATTGCCGACCTCTGCTTGTTACCTGACTACGCTACCTGCCGCCTGCATCGGACCCCTGCTAGTTACCTGCCGTTGCTACCTGCCGCCTGCCTCGGACCTCTGCTTGTACCTGACTTCGCTACCTGCCACCTGCCTCGGACCCCTGCTTGTGACCCCTACTACGCTCGTGCTGTTCCGGCCACCGAGATCCTACATGCCACAGGAGTCTCTCGTGACAGAAAGCAAAGGCCACTTCTGGATCTCGCTGGAACAGATTCTTCTTCTGCCTGCACCCTTTCCTGCCTGCTGCAGCTGACCACATCCGCAAGGTTGAAGATAAGTACTTTTGCTTCTTTTTAAGAGATCCCAGTTGGGAAGGGTTCTTTGTTGTTGCTGCTAGTGTTCTGCAAAAATTATTGTGTTCATAACGAAAAAACATTTTTTCTGAGACTAGAACTGTTGCTGCAGAGACAATTGCAGTTTTCTTTGAGATTTTTCTTTTTGTGCAGTGCCTGGGTTAACTCTTGCAGTACCTGTTGCCACCTTTTAGACTCTGACTTTTCATCCCCTGGACAAGGCTTGTCTCTGCATCCCTGGTTGGACCACTGCTGTTCACAGGGTTCCCATTTCAAATGTTTCTTTTTAAATCCCAGTTGGGACCCTGAAGGTTTTGTTGCTGCAAAAGTTGCTGCAGGGTTTTTTGTGCCACTTTCTCCCTGAGAAGAATTCCCTATTACAAAAAAAACCCTTCCCTGCAGTACCTGTTTTTGCCATTTTGAGACATTCATTACCTGGACAGGGGTTTGTCTCTGCATTGTGGGTGGGCCACTGCAGATTTTCAGACTTTCACATTTCTATTTGGGACGGTTGCCTTGGCTTGCTGCTTTCCCTGGTTGGACCACTGCTGTTCACAGGGTCCTCATTTCAAAAGACAAGAGTGCTTCTATTGTTTTGTTACTGCATACTGTGATTTTTCCTGCAATCTGTAGTTTTTCATATGATTGGTTCTAAGGTTTCATGTTTACCTGCAAGTTCCCCTTAAATTTGTTTCTCTGCAATATATGATGTCCCTACGCCCGATATCAAAAGTTTCAGATTTGACTGCAGGGTTCTCTGTCTGATATTCCTACGCCTGATATCAAAGGTTTCAGATTTGACTGCAGGGTTCTCTATCTGATATTCCTATGTTTGATGTCAAAAGTTTCAGATCTAACTATAAGTTTTCTCTGTATTAGTTTCCTGCAGTCTATGATATTTCTATGCTTGATATCTAAAGTTTCAGATTCAACTGCAGGTATTCTCTGTCTGTATGATATCCCTACGCCTGATGCCTAAAGATTTAGATGTAACTGCAGGTTTCTCTGTCTGTTTTTTCCTTGCATTTATAATCTCTGTGACTGATGCTAAAGTCTCAAAAGGTCAGCTCTCCTATCTTGTGTCTCTCTGTGTCTAATATTCCTGTTGTTCATTCTAATGCTTCTGTTTTAAAAACACATTTCCTCTTTACTGGTTTCTTGGGAAGTGTGGTTTCTCCACGTCTGAAATTTTGGCTCCCATTCAAACAGTCTTGAGCAGTAAATGTGAACACGGTACCATTGATTCTTCAGAACTTCTCAAAGCAAGGAAGAAGAAGAAAAAGAAGGGAGGCATTACTGTGGAAGTTGCAGAAGGAATTAAGAATGAAAATTTAACCTCAGAGTCTGCATTTGATGAAAGAGATATGCTGCAGCTTAAGGCAACTCACAGACATATCCCAAGAATAGTGGAAGAGAAGAAAGATGCCCCTACTCAGACGCTTCAAGCTGCACAGAAAGCGATTGATTGTCTTTATGGATGTTTAGATAAGGAGCAAGAAGCTAATTCTGCACTGCAGGGCTGTCTGTCCTCGGCAATTGCTAAGTGTGTTCTCCAGGAAAAAGAAAAGCACCAGTTGGATAGTGACTTGGATGTCATGTCAGGTGAGCTGGAGAGGGCATATACTGATGCTGCTGAGAATCGGCGCCTCGCTTCTAAAAGTAATGAATTCCTGGAAATCTCTATGAAGGAAATTGACAGGCTTAATACAGAGCTTAAAGTCTCCCAGGAGGAGATTTGCTACTTCAAAAAAGAGATGGAAGTTGTTCAGGAGGAGAGATGCTATTTCAAAACAGAGATACGTTCTATGAGAGACGCCTCCGAAGAGTTAAAAAGTAGGTTTGAAACTGTAACCCAAGAGTACAAGAATCTCTGTGTCCAGGTCAGTGAAGGAGATAAGAAACTCCATGAATTAGGAGAGGAGAAGAAGCAGTTGGCCCAGGAAAAGTTGGATGTGCAGACAGCACTGCAGAATGCAGAGAGAGTGCTGCAAGAGGAACGTGTCTCCCTGGAGCGGCGCACACAGGCAGAGAATATGCTGCAGAGTCAGCTGCGAGAACTGCGTGCACATCTGCAGGACACCAAGGAGAAATGGGTGAATGCTGAAGAGAGACAGCGAGTACTGCAGAAGGAAAATGTCCAGACTGCCTACAAAATAAAGATGCTGCAAGATTTTTTGAGTATCCAGTGTAACCCCAAAGAACAGCATGAGGAGCTGAAGGCCACACTGAGCATGACCAGAGACTCGCCGGAGGAAGAGCTAAAGCTAGCAGCTGAACTCACATCTCAGCAGCTCACAGCGCTGCAGGCGCAGATCGTTGAGCTCAAGACACAGCTTGCCAAAAAGGAGAGAGAGAAGGTGTCCGTCTGTCAAGTGGCTGGCCTGATACAGCGCTATGATGTCAAAATGGCAGATGCCTGCAAATTATTGGACCACACAGCCCGTGATAAGGTCCGGCTGCAGCTGGAGCTGGACAATGCCCGGGAGGAGTACCGGCAGCTGCAGATCAGAAATGAAGAGCCTGATGCATCTGTTCCCGATGCCCCTGCTATAACGTTAGACGGATCCCTGGTGAAGTTCCTTGCTATGCCTAATATTCTTGATGCTGATGCCAATGCTCTTGCGATGAGGATAAATGCACCTCTCACAGATTTCCCATCAGCACTTGACGTACACATTAAGTTGGCCTTCCATCAAGATTTCCCTGAAGAGCCTGGAGGGTTGTCCGGAGTTGTTGCTGATCCCTATGTTCCTGCAAAACATGGAGTGTTGTCCGAAGGCCATCGTGAGTCGGCCTTCCATCAGGGACACCTTGCTAAACCTGGAGGGTTGTCATGAGGATCTACTGGCTCCTCTGCTCCTGCTGTGAAGACAAGCGCACGTTTTTTCATTTATCTACGAAGATCTGATGCGTCCTCTGCTGAGCCTGTGACCTACTCTGCAAAGTCAAGCTTACTGCTCACAGATTCTCTGGCATTTGGGTTGATGCATCCTGACATTCAACTGGTCCGAGAGAGAATTGAATTCCTCTGTCGGCTTTCTGATGGACTTTTTCAGTCTGTACCTGTGGAGTACTCTCTGCTTGCTGACAAACCACCAGAGGTGGGTCACCTTGAGTCCACTTTTCAGCAAGGCCTCCGGGAAGAGCCTGGAGGATCGTCCGGAGAACGCTCTTGAGAGAGGGGAGTATGTCAGGATCGCCTAGACCTCCTGCCTAGCCATAGCTTCCTTGTCCACTGGGTGTGCTGCTGTCTTCTGTTGGCTCTGGGTTCCTCTGTCTGTCTGTCTTCTTGTTGCTCCTGTCTCTGTCTTTTATAGCTTGCTCCCTATCTGTTGCTTTTGCCTTTGCTTGCTAGTCAGATTCCTACAGTATGCTCATGCCTGTCTTTGATTCCTGATCTGTTCCTGTACCTGTACCTGTACCTGTATTTGAGTCTGTTCACAGTAAAAGCCCTTGCTAGTAATCTGGCTTGTCCCTGTTTGTTCCTGCTTCCCGGTCTTAGTCCCTGCTCCCTGTTCTCAGTCCCTGTCCTGCCCCGCCAGTCCTGTTCCAGTCTCCTCGTTGCCGACCTCTGCTTGTTACCTGACTTCGCTACCTGCCGCCTGCCTCGGACCCCTGCTAGTTACCTGACATCGCTACCTGCCGCCTGCCTCGGACCTCTGCTTGTACCTGACTTCGCTACCTGCCGCCTGCCTCGGACCCTTGCTTGTGACCCCTACTACGCTCGTGCTGTTCCAGCCACCGAGATCCTACCTACCACAGGAGTCTCTCGTGACAAAATACTTCTACGGAGATTTCTACAGAAAGGCCCCAATGTCAATATCAATGTTCAATCCCTGAGGTGCCATAGTTTTAAGTTTGTAGATCCAAAGGGTCTCCTTTTTGGCCAGTTGAGTCAGTCTATCTCCACCCCGTCAATTGGGGGGAACTTGTTCTATCGCCCTGAACATTAGACCGGATGGATCTCCCGAATGCTCTAGAGCAAAGTGTTTAGACACACTGTATGTCATGAGTTTTCGTCGGATGTTGCCCAGGTGTTCCAGTATGCGGACCCTCAGTGGTCGACTGGTACATCCGACATACTGGAGACCACATGGGCAACACAATATATATATACGACGTTCTCTGATTGACAGTTGATAAAATTTCCCCCTGTTGTGTTGGAAATGAAGTTAATCTTCTCGTCTGAGCCGTGTTTGCATGCTTTACACATGTTACATCTAAAAAAACCCTTTGGCTTTGACAACCAGTTTGTCTCCCTGTTCGTGACTTCTGTTTGGAAAAGGCTGGGGGCTATTTTATTCTTTATATTGTCTGCCCTCCTATAGATTACTCTTGGTCTATCTGGGAGGTGTTCTTTAAGTACAGGATCACGCTGTAAAAGGTGCCAATGTTTTTTCAAAATAGATTGGATTTTGCCAGGATCTTGGCTGTATTGTGTGATAAATGTTACATTAAAATCTCCTTTTGGTTGTTTGGAATTAGTTTTGAGAATATCCTCACGTCTTAATAAACCTGTCCCTTCCTGATAGCTTCATCCATAGTATCATGGTCATATTTCTTGGTAATAAACCGATTTTTTAGGATCTCTGCTTGTTCTCAAAATGCTCGATCATCGCTGCAATTGCGCCGTATTCTATGAAATTGGCCCGGGGGTATATTTGTGAGCCATCTTCTATGGTGGCAACTAGTTCTTAAAAGATAATTATTGCAGTCCACCTGTTTAAAAAAAGTTTTAGTCTTAAGACGGCTATCCTCAGCATATATGGTGAGATCTAGAAAGTCGACTGAGTTAGAACTTGTGCATGTCGTGAATACGAGATTAATTTTAATTTCCTGTTGATGTACTCTAAAAATGACGTCAGACGCTCATCACTTCCTTTCCAGATGAAAAAAATGTCATTGATATACCTCCGCCATAGGACCAAATCTGCGCCAAATTCATGGGCGGACCACATGGTGTCCTGTTCCCAAATGTCCATGAATAAATTAGCGTAACTTGGCGCATACTTGGTACCCATGGTGGTTCCAAATTTCAGTAGGAAGTATGTTCCATCGAAGTTGAACAGATTGTGTTTTAAAATAAACGCTATACTCTCTAAAATAAAAGTTTTCTGTTCTGTTTGTACCTCCATGTCCTTACTAAGGGTCCTATCGATGGAAAAGTCGTATTCCATCGTCGTGATTGATGGCCGTGTATAAGGATGTGACATCACATGTACACATTTTAAAACCTGGTCCCCATTCAATTTGTTCCAACATGTTCAAAACCTGTGTGGATGTCTCTTAGAAGGACCTCATCCCCGCGACGTAAGGTTGTAGAAATATATCGATATACTCGATAGGCGCGAGGTGAGGGAACCTATCCCAGAGATGATGGGTCATCCAGGTTGGATTTTGGGCAAAAAATAAAAGATAGACATTATGGGGAATTTTACATTTAGATATTCGTATTCCTTCTCATTAATTACCCCTATCTCCTTGCCCTTGTCCAGAAGTACCCAAAATTCTTTGCTAAACTTTTTGGAGGAGTTCGCTTTTAGGCGCTCGTAAGTGGTGGCATCAGACAAGATTCTCTCTGCTTCTTTTTTGTAATATTCAGTGTCCATTATTACTACAACCCCTCCCTTGTCAGCTTGTTTAAAAGAAATAGATGTCTTTAGAGCAATATTTTCTTTAAGAGTAAGGTTATTTTTTATTTTGCTTTATTGGTCGTAGTTCATTTTTCATAATCTTCCTGGATTTTTTGATGGAATGTCTCAATGTTGTGACTTTTGACCCAACTCGGGTAGAACTTTCACTTGAATTTAAGTGATGAATGCTTAAAGTTGTCCCCATCTGTTCCCAGGGGTATACTACTGTTAATGATTTCTCTGCTTTGTGCGTCTTTATTTAAGATTTTTTTTTTTTAAAGTAAGTTTTCTAATAAATTTGTGAGAATCAATAAATAAATTGAAGCCACTAGCTGCCAGTGCTGGTGCAAAAGTTAGGCCAATTTTAATCAAACTACATTCGTTCTCATCAAGAGTTCTCTTACTTAAGTTAAAAATATTGTTTATGTCGTTGGTCTTTTACTGTGTATGTCTTCCTCCTCGTTTTCCTCGTGAGGTCTTTTTTTGGCCCTTAAATCCGGGGAATCTTGTTCTCTCCGTTCCTCTAGGGGTAGGAACACACCTGAAATTGACACAGTAGCACAGTACTGTACACATTACAATTCATTCATTTCATTGAATTTAATTGCACACAATCCATGAAATTCAAACAAAGCAACCACGGTAAACACGTGTGCCTGGGGCAATTGGCTGCATTAATGCAACGTGGAGTACAGCAGCGCACACGAAAACGGCTCTGTGATTTGTTCGAATAACGGCCGCTGCATCTGTACAGTACAGTGAGGGTCTCTCAGCCTAGTCATTGTCATTATGTAGCATACAGTACACATACAGTGCAGTGAGTGTCACTCAGCCTAACCTACACATATAGTACGAGTGTCCCTCAGCCTAACCTACACATATACAAAAAAATACTGTATCGATATATTGGTCAAATAATATGGCGTGAATTATACAACTCATACACTGGCGAAACACTTTATTCGAGCTCGGCTAGTCCCACGAATTCGGGTATACCGGGTGTATTGAGGTTTGTGACTGTTTTCTGCCTGAGTGCATTGCGTTATTTTCCAGGCAGTGATTGAAGCATTTTATTCCCGCTGGCTGCAATACTGCACAGTATATATATATATACTGCATTACAATTCATGAATTTATGCCATCTGGTAGACACGCGAAGCATTGCAGCCTATTAAATCCTAATCATTATCATTTAACAGATCAGCCGCCCGTCAGCCAGGCATGAACCCAGGCTGGGAAGGCAAACGCAACGGGGCTTGTCAGAGGTGAGGAGCGGCGCATTCCAGGTATCTGCCAGGTACATACTGGGTATTTGCTCGAATAAAGTGTGTCGGTGCAGTAGGAAGTCAATTCTGCCATTGAAAACGCTTCGAAACAATATAATATATATATACTATCATTTACCATACATTACCTTTTATCATAGAATCTTTATCAGGGCTTTTTTTTACCATAATACAATGCCCTTTAAATAAATACATCATTTTATAATGGATATTATCACAATCCATTATGGGGCAGATGCTTTGATATCTGGTGGTTATGTATTTGTTAATGACTGTTTCCTAGAGTTATTCTTAATCCAGTTAAATTGTGACTTGTTGGGATTCTTTTCTCTTGTTTGGTCATACATGTTTTCATCTGTGCTAAACACTTTGCATTATTAATTTTTTCTCCTTGATGTCCATTTTCCATAGTAATTGCATCACGGTCTCTGCAATACATATATATATATATATATGTATATATATATATATATATAAGAAAAGGGAAGAGAGAGCGCATACCCATAGCGTAAAATAGTCAATTTTAATGAGGGGAAGGGAGGGAAGGGGTTAAGAAATGCGCTTACAAGAAAGCAGTAAAATCAAGCATTGTGTGAATAATCACCACCATCCGGTTTGTATCTGCAGTGTCCTGGGGCAGTCCCGATCGTGCAGCAATAGGATCAGTGTCCAAACAGATGTCCAGGGCTGGTGTATTCCATATACACGTGTAGGGTCCTGGAAAGATGGCTCCTCGTGGATCAAGCCTTTGCAGCAGTCGCGCGGTTCAATCAGTTCCGGCGCGCGGTGATGACGTCAATGCCCATGCGTCTAACGTGATGACGCTCCCTGACGCGTTTCGTCACTCACGGGTGACTTTCTCAAAGGGAAGTATAGAGAAGGGGGAGGTCCAGTACTTTATATGCTCTCCACTTATCTAGATCACTGGGAGTCTCCCCTTCTCAGCTGTATATACGCTTGGTGCTAATTGATATTTGTTAGATGCGCACAATGCATATTAAAAACCTTTGAGTTGAAGGAGTAAAGAAAAAATCTTATTCAAACAACAATTAATTAGATGAAAAAAAGGCACATAGTATTCATATAGGGAGTCAACCTTCACATAACATGACAAGGTATACATCAATAATTGATAAACCTGTCATACAAATATCGTGAAAGATAGACATGCAAGGAATGCATATTTTTTACAAATCGTGCATGTATATGGTCCACTCAGCTGACATGACCATTCAAAATATAAAAGGTATCTCCCTGTATGATTACATATAAAAATACAAATTGCATACAATTTAACAATACCAAATTGTGTTGAAAAACATATAAATGTAATTCCAATAATTAAACAGAATCAAATGAAAGACACAGTAAGAAAGCATTATTACCAGATATTGAACCCTATAAGGAGGGCAATTTCCCATATTAACATATGCCTAACAACTTAAGCACAGTGCATATATTTATTCAAGTCTATAGGCCAGGGCAAAGCAAGGTCTCAAGAGGGTGGGAACTGGGATTGAATGTAGTCAGTGAAAATATTATGTGCTTGTAGATAAGGTGTATGAGTGTAACTATAGAAAGTTATCAATTACTACTATATTGAAAATCAATTATATTACTACCAATATGTGAATAATTCTATTGTGATGGAACTAAGTCCAAGTGTGACTATATTTGTGCGTGAAAATTATAATAAAAACTATATAATAAAAATAAAATAATTAAGTTAGTGATATTGATATGTACTATGTGTGTGACCATACACCAAAAAGTGAATAGTGTAAGCTAAACTAAAATAATGTGGTCCCAGCTCCGGTAAGGAGAGGGTGGAGGGGGGGGGGGGGGAAGGGAAAAGGGGGGGGGGGGGGGGGAAGGGGAAGGATTGGAGAGGATTGGATGGATAGGTGTGGAAGGGAGGGATCTAGGATATCCCAAGGAGAGATCCAGACAAAAGATTGTGGAGGGCAGAGGAAGTCTAGCAGGAAAGAGCGTAAGCATCATTTTACAAAGGTACTCACATCCAGGCATTCATTAAGTCCACCCGGGCTTAAAGTGCCCAATCGGTGGATCCAAAAAGTTTCCCGCCTACATAGAGTTTTAAACCGATCACCGCCTAGGGTGTTTGGTGGTTGAGATGGTCCAATTCCCATTACTCGCATAGTTTTAGGGTCTTGTTGATGGAATGTTTTATAATGCCTGGACAAACTATGGTTGTGAGACCCTTAATCACATTTTCCTGTGTTCCAAAAAACGCGTTCCAAGAGTCCTAGTAGTACGCCAACATATTTTAAATTACACCCGCACTGGATGATATATACGACGTAAGTTACTAAGACAGTTAATGGAACTTTTAATTGCATGAGTGGCCTGTATTAGAGAACTAACCGAGTCTGGCTAAGGAGATGCCTACAAGTGATACATCGGCTGCGACCGCATAGGTGGTTGCCTGGGGACCCTTTTGGACCTTATCAATGGTGGAAGTGGACGAGGACCTTAATCAGTGGGGGCAGAATGCTTTTAATGCTTCTAGCCTTTCTGTATGTCACAGTAGCCCTATCGGGTAAAATGGGTCCCAAATGGGGGTCACACTTAAGAACTGACCAGTGGTTATTCAAGATCCTATTTATGGCTTTAAATGACTGATTTAATCAGTAACGAACCTTGATGTCGATGCCTCCATCCTGAATGTGCTGTTGGTGAATCGTAACCGAGACGAGTCCCCTTATGATTTTTCTTTTAGAATGATTCAGTAAGGTAGATCTGTCAGATGCACTCACCTTGTCAAAAGAGTCGGAAATCAGTACTGGATATACCCTTAGAGAGGAACTTGTTCTAATGATGCAGACTGGTTCTTGAAATCCATATCCCTAGTGCAGTTCCTACGTAGTCTGTGGGAACTGCCCAAGGAATGTTGTGAGCCATTGTTTGTGATGGTTACTGGACGCATGGACATAGCTATTTACAGACACAGATTTGAAGGTGTGTGGTGGTGATAATATTTCAAATCTGTGTCTGACTAAGAGCCAGGTCCAGAAGAGAGTGGATGATTACTGATGTCAAATGTGAACTTTAATCCTAGCAGATTGTCATGAGGAGCTCAAAAATACTATTTAACACCGATGTTTCTCCATCCCAAATGATAATAATATCATCTATGAAACGGCCATAGTATACGAGACCCGCCCCAAGCAAGATGTTCTGCCAAACGGAGGTTTCTCCCAATACCCCATAAAGAGGTTGGATAGCTAGGGCGAATCTCGTACCCATGGCCGTTCCACAGATTTGTAAATGAAAATCACCTTCAAATAAAAAATAATTGTGTTGTGAGGATAAAGTGAATACATTGTAAAATAAATGTTTTGTGTTTTCCGGAAATGATAAATCCCTGTCCAAACAATACTTAATTGCTTCTATCCCCTGTCATGTTCAATGCAGGTGTACAGTGATGTAACATCACAAGTGGCCCATAGATAGGTTGGTTTCCACCTAATCTGGAGATGGAATCAATGACATGGAGCGTTGCCCTAAATGGGACCTGAGCTTGGCTACATAGGGTTGGAGAAAAGTAATCAACATATGGGACAAACTCGATGTCATTGACCCACCCCCGATACTATGGGTCTGCCAGGGGGATGGCAAGGATTGTGCACTTTGGGCAAATGATAAAAATAGGAGTGCGTGGATGTGAGGAATACAAAAATTTGAATTCAGATTTAGAAATGATACCTTCACCTAGTGCAGTGGTAAGAAGCTCTTCAACGACAACTGGTAGGAGTCCACTGGATCGGACTCTAACAAGGTGTAGGAGGCCAAGTCACCCAGGAGTCTGCGCGCCCTCTAAGAGGTAGGCAGACAATTCCTGAATGACTTGCCCCCCCCCTTGGCGGCCGTCTAATAACTATCTCATGATTGGCCTTAAGCTTGCCCAATGCGCCCAGTTCACCCTTGGTTAAATTTGGACTAAATTTCGTGGGGTTTGCGCACAATAGCTCAAGTCTCGTAGAAACCGGTTATAGAACGGGTCCACAAATGTTGCTGGACGCCTCTCCTGCTAGACTTCCTCTCGCCCTCCACAATCTTTTGTTGGACTCTCTTGGGATACCTAGATCCCTCCCTTCCAACCATCCATCCCAATCCTCTCCAATCCTTCCCCTTCCCCCCCCACCCCCCCCCCCCCCCCCCCCCCCCTTTCCCTATTCCCTCCCCCCCTCACACCTCTCCTGTACCGGAGCTGGACCACATTATTTTAGTTTAGCTTACACTAATTCATTTTGGTGTATGGTCACACACATAGTACATATCAAATATCACTATACATTAATTATTTTATTTTTATTATATAGTTTTTATTATAATTATTCACGCACAAATATAGTCACACTTGGACTTAGTTCCATCACTAATAGAATTATTCACATATTGGTAGTAATATAATTGATTTTCAATATAGTAGTAATGATAACTTTCTATAGTTACACTCATACACTTATCTACAAGCACATAATATTTCACTGACTACTTCATATCCCAGTTCACCCCTCTTGAGACCTTGCTTTGCCCTGGCCTATAGACTTGAATAAATATATGCACTGTGCTTAAGTTGTTAGGCATATGTTAATATGGGAAATTGCCCTCCTTATAGGGTTCAATATCTGGTAATAATGCTTTCTACTGTGTCTTTCATTTGATTCTGTTTAATATTGGAATTACATTTATATGTTTTCAACACAATTTGGTATTGGTAAATTGTATGCAATTTGTATTTTTATATGTAATCATACAGGGAGATACCTTTTATATTTTGATGGTCATGTCGTGAGTGGACCATATACATGCACGATTTGTAAAAAATATGCATTCTTGCATGTCTATCTTTCACGATATTTGTATGACAGGTTTATCCTTATTGATGTATACCTTGTCATGTTATGTGAAGGTTGACTCCCTATATGAATACTATGTGCCTTTTTCATCTAATTAATTGTGTTTGAATAGATTTTTTCTTTACTCCTTCAACTCAAAGGTTTTTATATGCATTGTGCGCATCTAAAAAATATCAATTAGCACCAAGCGTATATACAGCTGAGAAGGGGAGACTCCCAGTGATCTAGATAAGTGGAGAGCATATAAAGTACTGGACCTCCCTTCTCTATACTTCCCTTTGAGAAAGTCACACGTGAGTAGACGAAACGCGTCAGGGAGCGTCATCACGTTAGACGATGGGCATTGACGTCATCCACGCGCGCCGGAACTGATTGAACCGCGCGACTGCTGCAAAGGCTTGCTCACGAGGAGCCATCTTTCCAGGACCCTACACGTGTATATGGAATACACCAGCCCTGGACATCTGTTTGGACACTGATCCTATTGCTGCACGATCGGGACTGCCCCAGGACACTGCAGATACAAACCGGATGGTGTGATTATTCACACAATGCTTGATTTACTGCTTTCTTGTAAGCGCATTCTTAACCCTTCCCTCCCTTCCCCTCATTAAAATTGACTATTTTACGCTATGGGTATGCGCTCTCTCTTCCCTTTTCTTTATAGATGCCCTGTGGACGTGGTTCGTCCACTTTGGAGAGCAGCAGGAGACCCTTCATACCAGGATCCATATCATTATTGGACTATCTGAGGACTGGTGTTCATACTCTCTTTTTTCTTTTGGCTTTATCTTTTATTTTTTCTTAATAATATTAATAGATCATGTGTTTTGGTTATAGGTTATTTAATATCTGTGTTAGGATATCCAATTATTTATGTATAAGTGTAGTTAATAATAGTTTTGCACAGTTGATGTATAGGATATATATTATTTGCCTAGATAACCTAGCATAGGAGCTGCTTTCCTCCCCTTTTAATATATAAAAGAGATCAATAAGTATAAGATATAGATATGAGATAGATATAGAGATTAGTAGATATAATATATATAGATAATATATATATATATATATATAGATATATATATATATATATATAATATAGATATATATATAGTATATATATAGAGATTATAATAATACAATTACATCAATCTATTTTACATATAGAAGCAATTTAAAAATGCGATTTTAGTAAAACAGTGTTCCATCCGTGATCTCACATTTTCACATTTTTGCACTGTCATGAATTCATTTTAGGTTGACTTAGTATTTATCTTTCTATTCATACATTGGGCACTATACTATACAGTATTGTTGGCAATATGCTTAATTATAGAGATAATCATATTTCAATCTATCCCTTTGTTTTCAATTAAGTTGATCCTTATATGTTTTCAATTTGTATTCAATAGAATGCTTTTCATTACTGTTCATGCTGATTTCTGATTGCATCATTACCATCAGATGTTTCCATTAGAATAGGTGGAGTTATATGATCTACCTGTTTTCTGTGTCTAAGCACACTCCTTGAGGAAGCGCTGTTTAAGTGTGAAATGTGTGTGAGTGCCTTTCCCCCTTTTTTTGTCTTATTATGTTTTTTGTTTTAACCATGTAGTCTAAATAAACTTTTTTATTGTTATATGTTCCCGATGAGTTGTCGAGCGTTTCCAAAGGAGTTCGCAGTCTAGCCCACCCTTTACTACTTTTTTTGTAACATACACATACAGTACAGTGAATGTCACTCAGCCTAACCTGCACATACAGTACAGTGAGTGTCACTCAGCCTAGCTGTTGTCATCATGTAAAATTGTGACAGTGAGGGGATAACTAGGCTCACAATAAAGGTTGGTTACCTCTGATCCATGTATTGGGGTTCAGGAGTGTCAGCTCTTGAGCCCAGTGATTGTCCATGCTTGTTGTAAAATTATGCGACGATAAAAAATGTATGTGTTTTTACCTTTCCAGGACTGAGAAAGTGTTGTCAGAATGTGTCTTGATAGTTGGGGTCAGGGTTGCTGGATACCCCAAAAATATACCCGAGAATCAGGTTGGATTCCCGGATACATATAGATACATAGCTCCGGCAAAATCTTCTCTTGAAAACCCTTGCGCGACTCACCGCAAGGATTCCCAACTTCAGCACAGTTCATTAGTAGGTACTGTGGTGCTTCATCTTGACAAAGTGCTCAGGCATGAAACGTGTAGGTGGTGTGTTCATGTAGCTCCTGCTCATGGAAGTCTGCAATAAATTGCTGATTATTTTATGTTGTAGTTGCCTGGGGTTATTTCTGCTTGAAGTCACTGGCTGTACTCTACATTGCCACATTGGCCTACTTCAGCACAGCCCAGAAAGGTAAATAGGCCATAGGGATGTGAGGTGTCCCTGAACTTGTCAAGGGGTCCATAGGTTAAGGGAGATACCCAAGTAATGCCCAGATTACCAAGAACTTGTATAGGGGTCCTAGGGTGCTCAACCATTCATAAAGTTGTGAGGGATTTTATAAGTCTATATTTATAGTATATGGGTGTCACAAGAGACCAGTTTGACCAACCCCCGTTTATACTGGGATCATTGATTGAGCAAAGCAAGAAAGTAAAATAAATTGTAATTTATTTCAGGAAAAGACATACACACAATGTTACACAATTTACACAGTTAACACACTTACTGGGAACGGGGCAAACGAATAAACTTGTCCTTTAAACAAAATTTTAAAAAATGACCTCTGCAGGAGCCTTTTCTAATCACTGGGAGGTAATCAAAAAATCCTGGACCTGATTTCAGCATGCAATGCCAGACGAGATCGCTACGTTCTGAAAAGCGGGACTTAGAAAAATGTTCTCACTCAAAATCTTTGAAGCCGACTCTCGTCTGTTCAGCACAGAGCAGTTTTTTAATTTCCCGCTATTTGTTTGGTGCTTTGAATCTGTACTCCTGATTGGCTGCAAGGCTCCTTATGGGTTTTAATGTCACATTCAAAAACCTCTACAGCCTATCAGAGCATGGCAATTCTCTTGCCAGCCAATCACCGATTTGCTGGTATTGTAATGCCGGGTGGGCAACTTTTTTCATTCTGCAAAGGGGCAGGCACCAACCTGGCACCTCTTCCTCTTTGCACATGGAGCCCACCCGCTGTCCAGGCTCCACAGAGTCTGGCCTCTGGCAAATGGTGGCCAGATTGCCCTGTGTTTGCCAAGGATGCGGGTACTCAAGCAGAACTGCAGTACCCTTCCAGTTCTAACACCTTGGCATCTCTGAGGCTTTCAAGTCCGGACTCCGCACAGACCCATAAGCACCAAGCTTGGAAGCTACTGTATCTGGTCCCTCGGAATACAAGACTTGGAAATCCCACAGTTCATTCAAAGGTTATCAGCATACTGTATATACCTATTAAGCATAACTCTTTAATAAAAAATACTGTATCCTGTATCTTGTGTGATGAAAATATGTAAGTCCCTATTCTGGTTTCCTGGATGTAGTGAGGCGATATACTGCCTACACTCACTAGCCTCATTATTGGCACACACTAGAAATAACTTTTAAACTTTTTACATACAGTACAAGCAATCACTCTCAGCTTCATCATACAGCTGGAGCATCCCCTGAACCCCTATACTAGGTTCAGTTTTCCTGAGCACCCTCTCTAGACATACATACATACATACATACAATGGCAAGAAATGATATACCATAAATAAAAAAATACACATGTTAAAAAAGCATTAAAAAAATTAACAAGTTCAATTAAATACATTTCTTTAGTTCACTTACCATTACTTGACCCCCCAACTCCCGTTGAACAGCTTACTCACGAACAAAACAACCAGGCACAGGAACCCATAAAAAAAAAACATAAATAAATAAACATTAAACTAAAAATCCAAATCAATCCACGGGTCATCTATTTGTAATCCATCTTCATCTGTATTTTTCTTTCTTCTATCTTCTTCCGGGGTCTTCTTCCCATCTTCGGCCACGCCCTGGTCTTCTTTCTTCAGTAGGAGGTCCTTCCTCCTCGGCGGCTGGCTTCAAAATGAGACGACATAGGCTTTTAAAGGCCTATGACGTCACATTTTCGTCATGGTTCCCATGGTCCTGATTGGGCCGTGAAAACCATGTTGTTTGGCCGATAAAAAATTAAAATGATGACGTCACTTAAAGGCAATGAAAGCACAGCCAATCAGAATGGCTTTGCTTCAATTGCCTTTAAGATGACGTCATGAAAAGAAACATGGCCGGCCTCACATGGTATGGTAGCCAATCAGAGCGTGGGAAGTCTATCCCTACTCTGATTGGCTCTAGTACCATGTGACAGGCTTTCAATGACATCACATCAGTTCTCCCCCAAGCCTCTGTCAACATGGTATACTAGAGCCAATCAGAGTAGGGATGGGGCTCCCACGCTCTGATTGGCTACCGTACCATGTGAGGATGGCCATGTTTCTTTTCATGACGTCATCTTAAAGGCAATTGAAGCAAAGCCATTCTGATTGGCTGTGCTTTCATTGCCTTTAAGTGACGTCATCTTTTTTTTTTATCGTCCAAAACACATGGTTTTCACGGCCCAATCAGGACCGTGGGAACCATGATGAAAATGTGATGTCATAGGCCTTTAAAAGCCTATGTCGTCTCATTTTGAAGCCAGCCGCCGAGGAGGAAGGACCTCCTACAGAAGAAAGAAGACCAGGGCGTGGCCGAAGACGGGAAGAAGACCCCGGAAGAAGATAGAAGAAAGAAAAATACAGATGAAGATGGATTACAAGAAGAAGACCCGTGGATTGATTTGGATTTTTAGTTTCATATTTATTTTTTTATGGTTTTTTATTTTATGGGTTCCTGTGCCTGGTGGTTTTGTTCTTGAGTAAGCTGTTCAACGGGAGTTTAATTGAACTTTGTAATTTTTTTAAATGCTTTTTTTACATGTGTATTTATTTATTTGTGGTATATCATTTCTTGCCACATTATGTATGTATGTATGTATGTATGTCTAGAGAGATATATACATACAGGGTATTAAATGATGATGTTTTAAAATCTTGATTTGATTTGATGTGTTTTAAATTAATTTGTCTATGCTGCTATGCATAAATGTGTGTGTAATGTATTTTAAAATTAGATAGATGTAATTGTTGATATTGTATGGTGTACTTGAGGTCAGGGTTAGCCTTGGTTTTCAATTTTGTATTCTTGTTGGTACTTAAATTTTTTCACAGGCTAAATTGTTATGTTAAAGGCTTGAATTAGTTAATTGTTTAATTGTTAGGGATGGAATGTAAATTGTTTAGGGATGTCATTAATAAATGCTAATTGATTTATGTTTACTGGATTGGTTAAAATAGTATACTTGTTGGGAGGTATTTGTATTTTGCTTGCACTGTTATTGTTAACATTCATTTGCAGAATGTATATGGTGCTTAGATTGTATGCATCATATATACAATGTAAATGCAATGTGTTGATTGTCATTTGAGGTTTTTGATTGGCATTTTATGTTTTTGATTGTAAGATCAGTTAGGATTATGAAAGGAAATTAATTTTATTGTAGTGTGTCTTTATGGAGAAGTGTTATTTTGAGTACAGCATGTTTTTGATAACCCTTCTACATTTATTTGTATATTGGTTCATCATGTGTGTATATATATATATATATATATCTGTCTCTCTCTGTATATATATATATATATATTTGCATGATGAAGCCAATGTACAAATTCATGGCTGAAGGATGGGTATCGGGCCAGTGTAGTTTAATCCCTTAATTACATTTGCGGTTATTATCCGATAAGGTGTTTAAGGGGTTAATTGATATCTGAATGTAATTGCAATGTATTGGCTTTGTATTGGCTATGTATTTTGTGGGCAAGACAAGGATGTTGCTGGAAACGGAGACTTATTATTGATGAGGTCAGTAGTACTTTATTTATTTGAATATGCTAGTTAATGTTTTTAATAATGGACAAATAATAAATTATCCCTATCTGGATAATAGTTATTTTGCACATTATTGTACTGTAGGTGTTGGGGGGGAGTGGGGGGTGTATGTATTGAATGTATAGGCCAGGTTTATTTTTTTACAATCAGGGTTTGTTCCGTGGTTCTGCGTGAGACCTCTGGAGACCACCTGTGGTCTCCTTGGGTATCTCACGGGTATCAGGCTGGTGGTTCCATGGGTGACACATGCGGGGATGAAGCGGTGGCCTCACATCTGTGGGGGCACCGCGGACCCGTAGTCTGCGGGGATGAAGCGGTGGTCCCACATCCGTGGGGGCACCGCCGATCCATAGGTGCGGGGATGAAGTGGTGGTCCAACATCCGTGGGGGCACCGCGAACCCGTAGTGAGCACTCGTGAATTCCCCAGACCCCTGTGGGAACCACCCGAGGCCCCGCAGACACCTGTGGGTCTGACCCGGGGCTCCAAGACATCCTTGGGCCTACCGTGGGGACCCAATTGTGGCCCACGGTGACCCAAGGAGACCACCTGGGGGCCAAGGCAGTTGGCGGGACACACCAACAGGCCTCCAGAACCTGTTTGAAATGAGCTGCTGGTACCCTGTATGTCTGTCAGGTGCCCCGCCAGCCCACCGGGGACTCGCGTGGGGCTGTGTTATGAACCCTGTTTGTAAAAGGATAAATCTTGTATTTATGGGGGGGCACAGGGGGTGGGTAATGTATTTAATAAATATAATGATGTTTATTGTGTGTCATTGTGTTGTTTTTATTGTGGGTACTGGGGGTGGGGTGGGGGTGTTCCCTAACAGTATGTGGTTAGGCCTCCCTTGTGGGTAGTGGGTGAGGGTGGTTAGGCCTCACAGGGTGGGAGGTTAGTGGGCGAGGGTATGTAGGCGTCCCGAGTGGTGGGTGAGGGTGGGTTAACCCCTTAATGACTGTAGCGGTTAATAACTGCTAGGGTGATTAAGGGGTTAGGGGACATTACATTGGATGTTTTCATTTTTGTGGCTGTTTTGCAGCAGCGGAGGGGGCATGGGCAGGATGAAGAGGAGGATGGCCTTCATCGTGGCAGCCGGAAATGGGTGGTGAGTACTATATGTATTTAATGTATTTATTGTTGTGTATGTATTTCAAATACACAGTGGGTGTATGTTGTTTATTGCTATGTTTATTGGGGGCAAATGTCCTCAATAAACATGCTATTCTGCTTTAAGCCCTTCATTGCCTTAGCGGCTATCCGCTATGGTAATGAAGCAGTATTTATGTATTTTTAATAATATTGTGCAGGAGCAGGGGTTCCCCTGAGCTGAACTGCATTGATTTGTGGCTCAGAGACCCCCTGCTCACAGTACACTATTATTAAAAATACATTCATGCTGCTTCGTTACCGTAGCACATAGCCGAAAAGGTAAGGAACGAGTGTTTATTGATATGTGTGTTTTAATGATAGTGCAGATGTGCAGAGGGTCTCCGGAGCTGAAGCGCTTTGGTTTTAGGTCCGGGGACCCCCTGCTTCCCGAGATACAGGCCCCTTTAGGGGGTGCCGGTATCCCTCTGCTTTGTTTACATTCTGCGGTCACGTGATTGGGACCTTTAAATGCAGATGGATACCGGCACCTCATTAAGGGGCCTGTATCTCGGGAAGCAGGGGGTCCTCGGACCTGAAACCAATGCGGTTCAGCTCCGGAGACCCCCTGCACATGTACACTATCAGTAAAAGTTGTTTATAAATACTTTATTTTTTGCGATGTTTGCGCTGAGAGAGCGGCTTGTCTCTCTCTGCTGCAAACACCTATCGGCAGAAAAGGCTTATCGGAATGCTTATCGGGAGCCAGGCTGTATCGGGAGCCAGGCTCATCGGCAGTTTTGCTTTCGCAGTGATTCGGCAGGGATCGGCATGGATTCGGCCCTTACTGAATATTGCGAGGGCAAATCGCCAAAAAAAGGCCTTTCGGCAACACTTGCCGAAGAGATTTTATCGGGGCTTACTGCATGAGGCCCCATATCTGTAAAAATGACATAGTAATAAAAGTGAAACAAGGCAGCAGGCACTCTGTAAACAATGAAGAGCTGATGCTTATCCCTTATGCGATATTGAAACAACAGGTATTACCAGATCTTCATCCGAAAAGAAGAGACAGCACACAGCCAAGTTGAAATAACAATATATTGAGGTAACAAAAACCAAGGTACTACATCCGATGTTTCGGTCAGCTTCACATGACCTTCCTCAGGGTACTTTGACACATGATTGATAAACATACAGTATATACTGTACTGTAACATCTCACTTATTATTCCTTCTCCTTTCTGTACCCTATTACTCTCATTTTGCATGCTAACACATGTTCTTTTTTCAATCTATACATAATAAGCTTAGACATAAACAAAATTTTAAAAAAAATAGTTATTTAACTATCACAGCCTTATTCTGGATCCTGTAGATTATCTGGAGAAAAAAAATAGCTTAAAAAAATATACTATACTAATTTTCGGACCAAGAAGATAAAGCTCATAATAAGAGCACATTTTATTTTACATCCAAACTTGGAAAGTCAAAATATTTTCTTGCTGTCAAAATTCTTCTAATTTGATTTAATATATAAAATTGCTTCTCACCTGGTTGATGTTATTCTTCCATATTATTGCACTTGAGTTAATGAGAAACTGCTGATCTTCCGGACGCCATTGTTGGAAAATGCCGACATTATTTAAAAGCATGGTCTTATTGGGTAGCATTATCCAGTTTTTGATCCAATACATGGTGACCAATTCTCCATTTTCATCAAAAAATATATCTGTACTCAATGCATCCTTATAAGGAACTTTTTCTACATAGCGCGACAACTTTAAAATAGAAAATATAATTATTTGCATCATTTATTTTGTACTACAGAGTTAAAAAAACAACAACATGATAATAAAGAGTTAGGTTTTTCACAAAAGAAGGAAAAAGAAAAGGAAAAAGAAATACACACTTTACTAGGGGCCTGGGGGAGTCTCTAGCCAAAACTGGGTACAGGGTGCCTGCTTCGGGAGGCTTACCCTGTCCGTTCCACTTCCAGGAACTCCACTGTGCCTTTTTCGGGAAAGGTTCCTGTCTATACCCACTATCTGCGAGTTGAGCAAAAGCTGTAACATGGCAACAATCTGAGAACTTGTCCTCAGCTAAGCTAGACTTCTCCAGCAACTCCATGCTGAGTGCTTTGCTATTCGAAGCAAAGCAATTTTGAAAAGACCGCCAGCACTTCATTGACCAAGCTCAAAATTGTCTGGTTCTCTGATCTGCTGGTCACTTTAAATAGCCCAGGCTGTTCTATGTTCAACATGGAGAAGGGGCTGCTGACCAATCAGAGAACAGATCACAGCTGTACCAGTCAATAAGAGCTGGGGGTTCAGCTGGCTGTACGATGTGTTGAGGAGACTTAAGCTGGTGGCAAGCAGGAAATTTGAACAGGACAATAGGTAGACTCATGCCTACCAGCAAAGGATTCCCAGTGCCAGCCATATACATCCCGCTGGGTAGGATCTACCGAGAATGGGAGAACAATGGGTCTCCGTCGCAAGGAGCCTTTGTCTCCAGACCCAATACTCTGCCCTTCCCCGCTCCCCATAGGTTCTGATAGCTCTCACTTCCCTGCTTCTCTTTGATCCATCATCCCCATGCAGACATCCTGGTTACTTATCGGAACACCAGGACTGTCTGAAAAGAGATGAATACACATTTTAAAAGTACATCTTTTTCCCCCTAACCTGGGGTCGGGAATACAACTAATAAACTGAGCGTGGTGGTGGAAATACATTATTTTAAAGGGGAGATATTACGGAGACAACATGCATACACGTACCTACGGACCAGCCGTGGTCTGTGGGTAAAATGGGGGGACAACCGGTGTCTTTGCCCCCCTACCCTGTACACATGTTTTAAACACATTTCCATCCAAAAATTCCCCTTTAAACTCACTCTCCTGAAATCCCAGATTTATTGTACAACAATGTCATAAGAGACCAGTACTTTTAACACCTTTACCTTTAGTGATCAATTAACTAGGCAGAACAATGTAGAGGAATAAAATGAGGTTTATTCTAATCAGACCAGCAGACACACAATGATATTCAAAATACAGAAGAATACACGCTTAACTGGGTGTCTGGGGGGAGACTCCAGACTCAACTAGGTGCAGGGAACCTGCTTCAGAAGGCTTACCCTGTCTGCTCCTGGTCAAGAACCTTCATGGTACCTTCCCCGAGGAAGATACCTGGCTATATGCGCTGTAACGGGCAAGGGTATCCAGGCTATACAATAAAGGTTACGCCCTCTGTCACGGGAGAGCAGGACTTTTTACACCTTTTATATCTGTACCGGGATCATATATTGGTCAAAACAAAGTAGTAGAAACAAAATGTAGTTTATTTTTGTAAACCTGCGTCCAACAAGAAGAAATACACAATAGACAGACAAAAGCACACTTAATGGGAGTCTGGGGGGAAAATCAAGGCTTTCCTAGGTCCCGAGTGCCAGCTTGGATGAGTTTATCCTGACCCACATATACCCACAGTTCTCCTGTATCTGTTTACGGCTTCAGTTCCCAGCCGCGACTGCTACGTTCAATTCTCAGAATTTGGTCCTCGCATCTGACTTAGTCGCTGCGAGGCAAACTTTCCTAACTTCAAAACTGAGCTGGTTGCTCTGCTATTTGCAACAGAGCAACTTTGAAAAGCCCGCCCTCGCTTCATCGACACAAGTCACTGGATGGTCTGGTTCTCTGCCTCAGCCATCTCCTTACATACATTCCGCTAAGCTATCCTTAGCATTGAGGTAGGAGAAGTGACAAATCACAGCGTGGGAACCCTACCCCACTAGCCAATTGAAACAGGGGCTTGTCTCTGGGCTGACATCAGAGGAGGGGTGTGCCAAGTCGGCTTGGATGCCCCATGGCCGGGACATATAAATTGACCAATGGGAAATGTGCCAACATTCTGTTTCCCCCAGTCAACCCATTGCCACCTACTGGGCAGGCTCCACTATGTCTGGCAGACCAGAGGATCCTCCCCACAGGTGGTCTCTGTTTCCAACGCGTTTCGTACAGTAGCAACTAAAAAGGCCACTTCTTCAGGGAATAAAGATACCTGGCTATACGCGCTGTAACGGGCAAGGGTAACCAGGCTATACATTAAAGGTTACGCCCTCTATTAATATCTTTATTCCCTGAAGAAGTGGCCTTTTTAGTTGCTACGAAACGCATTGGAATGATACTTTTATTGATCTGTCAGTACCCGCAGTATTCTATCATTTTCCTGGTCATGTGATAGCTTAATCTCGGCACTCTCCTGGCTGATGCTGACACAGTGACGTCATCTCTGTTCACCGGCGTTCAGTGTGCTGGCGCAAGTGATAGAGCAGGCGCTGACCAGTGGGACTGTTCTTACATTAGCTACTCCTGAACGGAGCTCTGGACTGATTTACGCTGACGACGTGGACGGTAACAAGGGATCCTCTGCCTATACATTAGAGCAGATGAGAGCACGGCAGGCCATCTGAATGCCAAATCCTGGAACCGGGAGATCCGTCGCAGCCTCCCCATGCGTCCTGATGTCTAAGTGGTAACAACTGTCACTGTACCAGTTACATGTTTGATTAAACTTTTCTGATGTACGCAGAACCTTGAATTATTTTTAAACTATACATTTTCATTCATATTTCACGATGAGCGTTGTGCGCTGTTTTTTGTTTTGTTTTGTCTAGATTCAGGTTTTTGGACTACCCTTATTTCAGCAGCAGACATTCCTTATTGGTAACATTGTTATGTTTACTCACTTGGGTATTTAGTGGATACTTCACTAAAATCTTTTTTTCACAATTGTTTGTCCAAATATAGTTGCGCACTTGTATTGTTTTTATTAAAGATACCTGGCCCCCGGCTTATAGTGCTAGGTAGCTGCCAGGTACCCACAGGACCCAAAGGCAACCAGAGGGTTTAACCTTTATTATATAGCCTGGTTACCCTTGCCCGTCATAAAATGTAACCCCTAACAAACATAACAATTAAATTAAATGCTTAAACAATTTAAAAATGTAATTAAAATAAGTTCTACAAATACTTAACAATTAACTCAAAACAATAAATAGAAATAGATAACATAACCATTAATTCAAAAGAAGCATTTGCCAACAAAAAATGCATCCATCACTGTATTTATCTATGCCCTAAAGTGGCATAGATAAATACATTAGCAATCAATGGGCAAGCAAAAACATAAAAATAAAAAATTACAATTGAAAAACCTGAAAAATTAAAATTACATACAGTACATTCAATATTTTTCTTATATTTAGATGTCTTCACCCTCGGAATCCAGGAGTATCAGGAAACTCTCAACCAAAAACGCCATCCTCTATCATCCCCCAACATGCTCCGACATCAGAGGGGGGAAAGAATGACAGAGTGGGTGGGGTGGGAAGAAAAAGAAAGAAGAATGAAGAAAACATGGCCAATTTGAGATAGTGGATTGCATTAAAAATGACCCTTTTTTGTATATAGTTTGAAATAATATTTTGCATTACTAGTAGAAGAAAATAAACATACAAGTAAAAAGAAAGAGGGACCTAATCTAGTAGCCTTGATAAAATCTCTCGCTCGTCATTTCCGCCGGAGATTTTTGTGAGTTTAGTTATCGCGGTATTCAGAAAGACTCTGAAGCCATGTGATAGCAAAATGACCAAAACTTACGATTAGCAGCGATGGGATCTCAGTCTCTCTTAAAGGTTCTCACCCTTGCGATCTGCAGCAATGTGGGCCAGCGGCATAGAGAGCTGCACAGAGAGAGCCGACTCTCCCTGCGCATATCTCGCCAGCGATCGCAGGGTTTTAATAAAAAATGTTAATACTAGTGTACTAGTACGGAGCAGTGCCTGTAACGTGACGTGGGACATTTAAATGCATAGGAGATACTGGCACCCAATAACAGGACATGTATCTCAGGAAGCAGGGGGTCCCTGGATCTGAAATTAATGCGGTTCTGCTCCCGAGACCCCGTGCTCACGAACACGAGTATTACATTTTTTATTAAAACAGCTTCATTAATTTAGCGGTTAGCCGCTAAGGCAATTAAGTGGTTCAACTTCAAAAGCCTGTTTATTGGGGGAAGAGGGGGAGATGAAGGAGGTAGTAGCTCCAGGGTGGGTGGCTAGTCCTGCCGGGAAGGTTGCGGGAGGAGTTAACCCCTTCACTACCATAAAAACCCAATACAGATTGTGCTCTACCAATCGTGTACTCTTTTTGTAAAAAAAATGAGATTTAGATATATTGCCTTCTGGGGGCTGGGTAAAAACCCCCAAGGTTCTACCAGGGAATCTCTTAAATATAATACAAATAAAAGACAAAGAACAGATCTCTTTATAAATTAATGTATTAAAATTTTCCTAAGCTACAATATAATTGCTAGCTAGCATAAAAAATATAACAACAATATAACATTGCAATACGGAAATCGCAAATAAAACCAGAAGGTATTTGAATGTTCCAATCAATGTCCTTTGTGGAGCCTGATTCATTAACCCCTTTGATGCTCTATTGGATAGTGTTATACACGTTTGTTAGTCCACACAGTATGTATGAAATCACCCTAATAAAGAAACTTAATGTTCCCAATTGCTGGGGTATTGATCTCCCAAAGATTTCTTGAATACTTTTGTCCGTGGTTTACTCCCGTATAATAGTTATGATAACTGCCCGTTTCTTAATTCTACTTTTAGGGGAGAGGTTCCTCCAGTTGAAATACCCAGTGGAGTCCCTTGTGTGTGTTTTGCAATCAGACACAGTTTGTAAGGCTTCAATCCTCCAATTTTCTGGTCAGTTGAACACTTAATGCCTGGATCCTCTCCGCATCTAGCGTCACAGCCACGAGGGTCAGCGATTCCAAGCTGACGTAACTGCTTGTCTGCTTTTGCCAAGGCGCCTCGGTTTGCAGAGCTTCAGGTCTCTTGTATTCCCAGCAGTTGTACACTCGATATCCTCGGTATTTCTCAGCGTCTGACGTCACGGCCACACAACAGGATCCAAAACAATAGAGCTGTTTGTCTTTGCTCCTCTGTTAAAAGAATGATAGCGCCACCATGTGGACCCAACTAGTTTTGCCTTACTCCATGCTTCATCAGGGGTGATGGCTATGCTTTGCTCCATATATTTATACCTCCTGATCCCAATAAATTAATTGGCAGCAGCTAGATCTCATGCATAATAAATTGCAAAGTTTTAACAAAGTGCATATACTTCTTAAAGTGCAATTGCAACCTAACATTAAGATTACCTTATACATACATAAAGAGCTATTCTAATAATAAATATACAGATACATACTTGCATATACAATATTCATAATAAAAAAGAGTTTATTAAGACTGTATTTAAAAACAATTAAACTAAACAAACTTGTACTAAATACTACAGAAATGGGACAATGTCTACATGTACATTTAATACATAGGAAACTTTAGTATGCAAATTGTAAATCTATTCCTGTTCTTTTTACATTAATAATTTATTGCAATCTCCCTCTCTAATGTTGGGGGGTATCTGTTCCAAACCAATGAATTTAAAATGTGACAAATCACTATCGTGATTCAATAAAAAATGTTTGAGAAGATTGTGTAACTTTTTCTTTTGTAATAAATGTTTTTTTGCATTCCTAATATTGTTAACATGTTCCTTAAATCTTAGATGTAATTCTCTCTTAGTTTTCCCTATATAATTTAAACCACATGTACATGAAATTTTTTGGACATGCAATTAATAAAATTAGTAATTTTATTAATTTTCGCTGATGGTAATAAAAATTCTTTAGCTGTGTCCATATATTTACAAATGACACAATTATTACATTAAAATTACCCAATGGTTTTGTAGTTAGCCAACCAATACCATTGGTTGATTTTGCATTTTCTTTTACAAGACTTGGAATTAAAATGTTCTTGAGAGACAGCGATTTTTTCAAACAGATTTTAGGTTGATTCTCCAATGCACTGCCCAAAATTGGGTCTTTCATAATAATTTTCCAATGCTTTTTATGGGCTTTTTCAATTTTATAGTGCATTGGATTATATTTCGTAACAAAATAGGGATTAGTACTCTTTTTATATTTCCCTTTTCCCTTTTGTACTGCTCTTTTATTACTAATTTGAAACAAAAAACTTGCGCTCATAAATGATCCGTGATGGGTGATAGTGACTTAGATAAGGGTTATAAAATACAACCTGATAAAAGTGAGGTTTTGTGCTGCTGGTCAACCCTGAAGAATTATGAAAGTACGAAACGCCTGGAGAGGGCGCGTTCCTTCATTTTCTACATTTACCCCCATTGCGGTTATACATTTGTGCACTTGTTCTATGTGGGACTTGTTCGGGACTTATTTCAACCACTCGATCTAATATCGCTAAGGAGTGACGCACTAAAGACGCGACCGGCTGAGAGACGCCGCCGGATGACGTCAGACGTAAGCGTGGACTAACCCGGAAGCAACTGGGAGATCATCCCTTCTGAACCAACGCCTGGAGCTCCTTTAACACGCGGGAAGGTTCCCCAACGCGGAGCTGTACACATTGTTCCTGGATACCAGCATCTAGAGGGAGGACGTCCAAGATACCTGTGTTCGTGTCCTGATGTCCCCGTCGAGTGGTAACATGTCCCTAACATGTCATGCTATTAACCTTTTATACTGATGTACGTGCAATACTCACCCCCAGTTTATAAATAGTTTTTTAAATATACTACACAATGGTTTTTTTGCGCTGTCTTTTCTTTGTTTCTTTTATTACTAGTATCTTTTTTAAACAAAGTAGCTCTATCAATTTTTTTGGTTCTTTCTAAAGCAGTATCTGATTATCTGAGTATCTGACTTTCTGATTATATCCTCTTTCGAGGAAATTGGCCCTAAGATTTTCTGCTTGTTTTATGAAATTTTCATTTTTGGAATGATTACGTTTTAGATGTAGGAACTGGCCAAATGGGATTGTCTGGATCCATCTGGTATGATGATTACTCTCTTGACATACAGCAGGTACCTACAGATGCAGCAACGAGTATTAGAACTCTCCCTGGGTAGAATCTGAGGCAGTCTCACAGTAAATGCCTCAATGTTGCTGCAACATTGCCTCAACATTTCTGTGAAATTCTTAATGGCACATAGGATTAACACAGCAGGGTGTCCCTGCAAACTGAATGGGACTGCAGGGACCCCCTGCTTTGTTAATCCGATGGACCATTAAGAATCTCACAGAAATGTTGAGGCAATGTTGAGGCATTTACTGTGAGACTGCCTCAGATTCTCCCAGGTAAGTGTTCTAATACAGGTAGTTGCATCAGTACAGGTGTTTACCTCTTTGAAGTTTGTGCTTGTGTGCAGGTAACCATTGTGATAAAAAATACATAAATCCAAAAAATTCACCGAAGTACTACTTATTGTGTGGGTAAATTTGATATTAACTTCATTAGTGTTTAAATGAATTAAAAATTCCTCCAGTGAAATAATATACCTGTGCCGAATTAAAATAACATCATCTATATAGCGGCGCCACAATTTACATTTGTGCGCCACTATATTGTTATTCCAAATATTAAGGTGTTCCCAATGTGCCATAAATAAATTAGCTAAACTTGGTGCAAATGTGGTACCCATTGTAGTTCCCCATAATTGTAAATAAAATTCGTGCTCAAACAAAAAATAGTTGTGTGTCAAAATAAAATTAATACTATCTAACAAAAATGTGATGTGCTCTGGTGACAGTGTAGTTGTGCCTAAATAGTGAGAAATGGCCCTAAGGCCATCTTCGTGCTTGATGGAAGTGTAGAGAGTATTCCTGCTTGATAGAAGTGTAGAGAGTCTGTACGTCCAATGTTACTAGTAGATAATCATCAGACCAGGGATAGTCCTGAACTAATTCTAAAACTGCTGTAGTGTCTTTGAGAGAGGCTGGGGTATTGTAAACCAAATCCTGTAAAAAATAATCTATATATTCTGATAAGTGAGAAGTGATTGAATCTATACCTGCAATGATTGGTCGGCCGGGGGGATTAACTTAAAATTTGTGCAATTTGGGAATGTGATAAAAAATAGGAATGATAGGGTTTGCAATATGAAGAAAATTAAATTGCGATAAGTTGACAACTCCCAGGCTTTTGGATTCCTCCACCATATTTTTTAATTTGACGTTAAATGGGATGGTGGGATCTGATCTTAATTTGGAATAGAATTTATTGTCAGACAACAATCTATGCTTCTTTGACATAATCTATTCGATTTTGAAGCACCACTCCACATCCCTTGTCCGCTTCCTGTATAAACAAAAGGAGATTCTGGCACACAGCCAATAGTGGGTCCCTAACATGTAGAATTAAAGATATTGCTTTATTGATCCATCTAAAAAAGTGGAGGCACACACCCTCCTACGCGTTTCGTGTTAAAAAAACACTTTATCAAGGAGTATGTATTGAATTAACCATAGTTCCTAATATACACATTCAAATGGCCTGTTTTCGTGCCACAGATGGCGACGTGGCCAAGCCCACAATGCGTGATGACATCATGCGCCCATCGGACATGCCCCCAGACGCTCCCGAACAGACAAGGAGCACTAAACCCCACCAATGTAGCCACATGGCATGAGCGCGCTATGGAGGCAAACCCCAAACCCTGTACTAACCACTGCAGAACCGCTGCTCCGGCGAGTGCGGCGACATAGTGAGTTTCCGTGTTTGCCGCGTCATCACCGGGGGCGGCTCTCCTTGGTCAGCACGGGATCCCAAGCTCCACCCACACCATACCCTCAAGCCACAGGCAAAAAAAATGGAAAAGACGCCCCCCAGACACCGGGAGTCAATGGGTGCACGTCACCAGGGATGGGGGCCCGCCCCCTGATCGTCATCTGTTGCTAGATGACAACAGGCAGAGTAGAAAAATTAATTACAACTTGACTAACAGTATTTACATAGCCTGTGATCATTAATTCTACTCTTATTGACGGGCAAAATAAATATAAAAACATAACAAACATACACATATACCAAAGTCTCCTGAAAGAAACTGTGCAGTGATTATTGTGATTGCAAATAAAAAATAAATTAATGATTTTATACACTGATTTGCAATGTTGATTTTTTCTAGTTTTTTGGAATTTGAAGAATCCTTCTGACCAAAAGTCAAGAAAAACCCCTTTTGATATAAGGAGAAAAATACAAACATATATATTTAAGCATGAAGATGTTTTGAATTGTTAGAACATGCAATGATGGATGACATACTTATAAGGAGGAGATGAATAGATTCAAAATACTGAACTAGGACATTATTCAGTGTAAGGATTTAGAAATATGGTTCTTGAAATAAACCTTAGCCAACACTCTAAAATAATAGAGTCTTGGCAGAGGAAATTGTAGCAGAGACATTTGTATAAAAGACCGAAAGATAGTAACACAGCCATTGTATTATGGTGGAAGCTTTCAACACCTATTTCACAAATGTATAGAAATATGAATATAAGTACAATCCTAAACAATTCGACACCATTTCACCATCATCTGTTATGGTTAACTTGAAATTGTAATTGGATATATGCCAAGGGTCCCTTTTAATTAAGTGTTCAGATGTAATAAATATGAACACTGTATGTATTCGTAAAGGCTAGATGATAAAATTATCATCTAGCCTTTATGAATACATACTGATGCAGCGGCCGTTATTGGAACGCGCCTCAAATCAGTTTTCGTGGTGACCGCTGTATTCCATTCGATATTTTCTCATTTTATCACTATTCATGCCGCGTTTGCGCAATCCAGCGCCGGGCAACCGGACGCGGTAGATCTGTTTAATTTAATGGTTTATTGTTTCTTTGGATACAATTCTTCTCGTATCCGCCATGTGGCATAGTTAATGAATTATAATTTGGGTGCTATTCTTTGCGTATCCGCTAGGTGGCAGAAATGTATGCAATTAATGAATTGGATTGAATTGGAATGTGTATTTGCAACATTGCTTTGCTACTTTGTAAGGGTGCAGGTTTTTAAAACAGATACTGGTGTACATACTGACAGTGGCCCATTGTGAATTGACCTTGTTTTTTCGAAGACGTTATCAAATTAGGCGTTCTTAATAAAAAGCATTAAAATACTCAATGTGTGCCTTTTTTTAAACATTCTTTCCCTACACAATTGCTGAGTGGACATTATGGTTACACCACAGACGTATAAAAAACCTTACTGTAGTTATGCGTTTTTAATATATTCAGCGATTAATGCTGCAGCAGAAAAGATGGCGACTGTATCTGAAATATATGAATATTTAATATCGAACTACGATTTTTACAAGTTTTCACCTGACGTTCATGGGTGGAAGCGTGCGATAAGAAAAACCTTAAGTAACGATCAGTGTTTTTTTCGTATTGCCCCCCTGCCGGAGAGATTTGCAGTTATTGGGGTGTCATTACAGAATTTCACAGTATGTTTGATCATGGCAGTCTCAAAAGAAGAAAAGTGGGTTTTAACCCATACAAGATTCGTCAATCCCAATCCAGCAATGTGCCGGCAAAAGCACCACCAGCACCGGTGTCCGGGCCAACGTCAGTGATAACCTTGTGAACGACAATCCTTTGTACCTGCTCTCGCCAGAATACCTGGAAAATTTCCAGCCTGAGCATGATTTTGCGTTCAGGTACCAGCAAGCTTGTTTGTACCAGAACCAGTATCAAAATGTTTTCCAGCATCATCAGCTGTCAACTACAAGTGTAGCAGGCCAGCTGTCACCTGTCAACTATAATGCAGACTTGAGGAGTCACAGTGAGTCATCACCACCCGTTTGGCAAAGCTTACAAAGAAGGTATTGTACAGTATACAGTAATGTACTACACTGTATTACACTGTACTACAATATAATGTACATGATAGTCTTAACTTTTTAGCTGCAGTTCAAGCTGCTGTGTGCCAAAAACAAAATTTATTTTTAAAAACAATACAGTAGTACTGTATGTATTTTACAGTACATTACTGTACTAGTAATACTGTACTTATGTGCATCAATACAATACAGTACTTTACTGTATGCGAGTTGAGGGGATGTTTCTCTGTTGAGTGCACTTTGAAGAATGATTTTATTGGCCGCTGAAGTACGTGACGCTGCTGCAGTGCAACTTACAAATGTAAGGAGAGGGTGGGGCTCAAGAGTCAGAGCCAATCAGAAGTTTGTTCTCATCGTCCACAACGGTTGAACGGCTGCTTTAATTCCCAATGAAGCGACTTGACGCATGCGCAATACCAATAATAAAAGCATATTTTTTGTTTATCCCCAAAAACGAAACTTTGACATCAAGCGCAAAAAGACAAAAGTAGGGATTTGGATGGACCTCTAATATCGCTTATTTTAAAAGTTGCTTTCGCATTGTTTGCCAAATGGGCAAACATTTAGTGACAGTGCCATTTTTATCTATCTATAGAACAATTGTGAGCTTTATAGAAACCTTATACTGTACAGTACTGTATGCTGCTGTTTTAATATTAAATTCTTTTTTTACATTGTACAGTACTGTCATCACCACTACTGTTTTACAGTACGTTGCATTGCGCAACTTTTCTTATAAACACCAAAAATAAAAATGTATATCTTTTATTTCATACTGTATGTATTAATTATTATTTTTTAATTATTATTAATAACCGAGAAATGCACTTTCTTTCCGTACTGTACTGTACTGTACTGTATGTGAAGTGAGATGCGTGGTTGAACTGTTCATAAGAATTTCAGGTCTGCAATAGGGGGTCGGTCATACAGTAAAATACTTTTATTTTTTAATGCATACAGTAATACAAAAAAAACAGTTGCTGTGGTCATTCTCTTCGTTATGGGATTGCGAGATGGGGGGAGGGAGGGGCTGCAGCTCTGAAAATACAGTAGAAAGAAACAAGTACTGGTAATTACTGGTAAAATGATTAAACAATAACAACATTTCAAAAGATTAGTAAAAAACAAAAACACACCCCCCCCTACAGGATTTCTATACAGTTACTGTACTGGAACACTGAGAGAGGGTGGTAGAGGGGGGTTTGTGTAAGATACAGACTTGTTTGTACTTACAGTAAACACAGTACTGTAAACTTACACCCCCCCTATCTATTTTTACTGCAGCTGCTGAAAATCCTGTATACTGTAAATAAACAGACATGGTTAGTTTGATTAAAAAAAACACATGTAAAAACACCTTTTATTTGTTTTGGGTTTTTTTTTTTTGCACAAACGAATTTCTATACAGTAACATACTTACCTGTGCCTGATTGACAGAAATAAATGATTACACAATATCAATATTTCAAAACCATAAAAAAACAAACAGAAAATGATTAAACACATTAAACAATAAAACAATGCTAATTTTTTTTTTTTTTTGGGATGAAAAACTTTTGCACAACTGTAGAGTTTGGGAAAAGTCGTTAGCAAGGGGAGTGCCACTCCAAGTACGAGCACTTGTATGCCTCAACAGGCCATTTATAGTGTCTATCACAGCTCTCATAAATTTAGGGGTAACACGGAAATAACGCTCCAATTCATTCAAAATGTTATTTCTTAAATTTGCTGGCAGAGCCTTTATCTTTTATTTCCTTCATAATTTACACTGTGGGTCCAACCGCTGTACATCTCAAAAATGACTTGGTGTTTAAATATTGCCAGGGAAAATTTCTGGGCTACACCACCACATCCAGTCTTGTATTTCTCCCGGTCGTGCTGGGTCAGGTCGGTCAAGATGATGTCCGGCATCGTTGGAAGCCTGGATGCTAGTGTACTTCTGGCAGCGGGCGAGGGTTGGCGGTGTGGGAGGATGCTTTCCTCCTGTTGTGGCCTTACCGGGGTTGTCACCTCATCCTCAAAGGCATACAGGCACACATATTCTGATGGATGGGGTGAGCGTGGGGTGCTTGGTTGAGTGAAGCGTGAATGTCACGTCATGCTGGCCACCCTCCTGCTCCTGCGTCGGACAGACAGGGACAGGAACTCGCAGGAAAGAATACATCCCCAATACAATCTTCCTTTCCATCTTCTACATGTTCCTTGCCATCTTCTCCATGTTACTTGCCATCTTCTCCATGTTACTTTCCATTTTCTCCATACACATATCCATTTTCAACATGATCTCCAAAAGAAGATCAACCTTTTGCACTGTGTGGCAGACATCTGCGTAGGTGGGTGGTGGAGAAGGTGAAAAGGGGGTTGACAGGAAAGCAGCAGCTTAGAGGATGGTTGGTGGATCTGGTCGGCAGGGGTTTGACAGGAGAGCATCAGTGCCGAGGTGGGTTGTGGATCTGTTCGGCAGTGGGTTGAAAGGAGAGCAGCAGCGTCAAGGATGGGTTGTGGAGCAGGTCGGCAGGGGGTTGACAGGAGAGCAGCAGCGTCGAGGATGGTTTGTGGAGCAGGTCGGCAGGGGGTTGACAGGAGAGCATCAGCTTCGAGTATGGGTTGTGGAGCAGGTCGGCAGGGGGTTGACAGGAGAGCAGCAGCATCGAGGATGGGTTACGGAGCAGGTCGGCACGGGGTTGACAGGAGAACAGCAGCGTCGAGGATGGGTTGTGGACCAGGTGAGCAGGGGGGTGCAAGAAGATAATCGGGATTCCACTTGACTTGCAATGTGCGCCGATCTTCTTCTTTACAAAATAAGGCCCAGGGGTCTTAACCTTTGGAGCCTTCGGAACATTTTCTTTATTCTGCTTTGGTTTTCGCTTAGGTTTTGGCTTGGAAATAGCTTCCGCCTTTCGCTTGGACGGCATGGCAGAATCAAGGTGGTTCCTGCGTCCGTAGAATCGGGGGTGATCCATGGAAAAAGATGGCCGAATGCACAATGCAGTATCTGGACAAGAGCAAGTTCAGATAGAGATCAGTGTGTGAAAGTCTATGCAATTTGTCTCACTTTTAATTAAAAAAAATTCACGGGCATGGACACGAGGTGCAGGTGTTAAAAGTGGGCGTACTGTGAACTCTTCCTGTCGAGTGACGTTGAGGCACATTAAATTAACTTTTAAATACATCATCCATTTTGTGTATTCAATGCACATTCAATACACAT
>WSYH01017121.1:0-12312 GCA_036426205.1 Ascaphus truei
TGCACTGAGCTTTGTCTGTGTTTTATGTTATGTCTCTGGTTTTAAATTTATTTAGAGTTATTATAATGGTCAGTCTCTTGCTACCTGTTTAGAATGTACAGGTTTTTAAACATTTTCTAGTGCTGGACCTAGGGGTTCTCTTCTATATCAGTTATATCATATACTAGAATGAGTGCTTTCAAAAGGGTGTTCTTGTCTCTTACTTTGTAAAAAAAAATAAACCTGTCCTATACATATAAATACATAAATAACCCCCCCCCCCGCCCCCTCCCCCACACATACAGTACAGTAATGGGCAAAATAACTATTATCCAGATATTGATAATGGATTATTTGTCCATTAATAAACACATCAACTAGCATAATAAAATAAATAAAGTTCTACTAACCTCATCAATATGAAGCCCGTTCACCAGCAAATTCCCTCTGTCCTCTGTTGCCAACAAAATACATATAGTGAACAAAAAGTGATTTGCGCTCATAAAAATGTGATCAAGTGCTTAAATTGCAAGTGCAAATAATAACAGGGTGACCCTTAAGTAGTGGTATAGTCAATTGTGACCTGATTATGATGAGGTTGATGCTGCTGTAATCATGGAATGGCTCCACATACCAGAACTAATACAGAAACAAAGAGAAAAACAGCACAAAAAAAACTCATAGTGTAGTATATTAAAAAGAAATTTATAGCTTTAAGGTGAGTATTGCACGTACATCAAAAAAGAAAATAAACAGCATGACATGTTTGGGACATGTTACCACTCGGCGAATTGCGACTCTGGAAAACACAGTGACAGCTTGTTAAAAGGATCAGGTCTCTCTCATCCGTTGGTGTTGGCTGGATGGATATTATCCCCCCTCTGGTTGGAGTTCTCACTGTGTAGTGAGGATACGACCACTGCTACTGTTGAGAGGAGGAATCCCCTTGCCGGTTCCGGCTCACCTCACGTGTGCTTGTGACGTCATCCAATGGCGCCGTCCAGGTACTTGCGTCGTGTCGCGTCTTTAGCGGTAAGCCAAAGGAAAAGTCCCAAATACAGTCAATGCTGGTACTAAAAATGCACCTCAATAGGTAATGGGTTGGAACGCGCCCTCGTATTCCTACGCGTTTTGTATAAATGAATGGGTGAAGGGTGATTATCGGGCCAGGGTGGCTTAACCCCTTAATTACCTTTGCAGTTATTAACAGATAAGGTGATTAAGGGTTTAATTGATATCAGAATGTATTTGAAATATATTGGCTATGTATTTTGTTGGCAACGGAGGACAGAGGGAATTTGCTGGTGAAGGGGCTTCATATTGATGAGGTTAGTAGAACTTTATTTATTTTATTATGCTAGTTAATGTTTTTAATAATGGAAAAATAATCTATTATCCATATCCGGATAATAGTTATTTTGCCCATTACTGTACTGTATGTGTGTGGTGGGGGGGGGGGTGGTATTCATGTATTTAAATGTATAAGATAGGTTTATTTTTTTTACATATAGGGCTGGTTCCTTAGGTCTGCGGGGAACTCTGGAGACCACCAGAGGTCTCCTCGGATGCTCACGGGTATCAGGCTGGCGGGTCCACAGGGGACACCTGTGGGGGCACCGCGGACCTGCAGGGACCATCCAAGGGCCCCCAGACCCCCGTGGAAACCACACGAGGCCCCTCAGACACCTGTGGGTCTGACCCGGGGCCCCCCAGACACCCACGGGCCTACCCGTGGAGACCCCATTGTGGCCCACAGTGACCCGCGGAGACCACCTGGCGAACCACGGCGCCTGGTGGGGATCACCCGTAGGCCTCCAGACCCTGTTTGAAACCTTTTTCTGGGCCACTATGAGGCTTACGGACAGCCGTCAGGGCCCCGGGGACTCCCTGGGCCTGGGGTATTAACCCTGTATGTAAAATAATAAATCATGTATTTACAGGGGGGGGCACAGGGGGTGGGTTATGTATTTAATAAATATAATGATTTTATTGTGGGGCTGTGTATTGTTTTTATTGTGGGTACTGAGGGTGGGGGAGGGGGTATTGGCCCCAAGGGTATGTAGATAGGCCTCCCACCTGGGTAGTATGTGAGGGTGGTTAGGCCTCACAGGGTGGGTGGGCAGTGGGGGAAGGTGCAGAGGCCTCCCGAGTGGTGGTTGAGGGTGGGTTAACCTCTTAATGACTATAGCGGTTAATGACCGCTAAGGTGATTAAGGGGTTAGGGGATATTACATTGGTTTTTGTTATTCTTGTTTATGTTTTGCAGCATCGGAGGAGGGCATGGACGGTAAAGAAGATGAGGATGGCCTTCATCGTGGCAGATGGACATGGGTGAGTGCTATATGTATTTATTGTATTTATTGTGCTTTATGTATTTTAAATGGGCAAATTCACAATTATCCATATGTGGATAATAGTAATTTTGCACATTACTATACTGTATGTGTTAGGGGGGGTGTATTTATTGAAAAGTATTTATGTGTTGTTTAATTATTTTGGGGGGGCACAGAATTGGTACTGCAGGCCTGTGGGGAACACCCGATGCCACCGCCGGCCTACAGTATCATTGCTGTGCATCCCAAAAATGTAAAATTTGTACTGGGGGTATAGGGGCTGTTGGGGGCACAGGGGGTGTATGTTGTTTATTGCAATGTTTATTGGGGACAATTGTCCCCAATAAACATGCTATTATGCCTTAACCCATTCATTGCCTTAGCGGCTATCCACTATGGTAATGAAGCAGTATTAATGTATTTTAATAATATTGTGAGGGAGCAGGGGGTCTCCTGAGCTGAACCGCATTGATTTGTGGCTCAGGGACCCCCTGCTTCCCGAGTTACAGATTCCGGTTTGGGGCATCGGTGCCAGTGTCACCGCCATCTTTATAGCGGGCACGTCGCGTATGGGACGCTATAAAGATGGTGGCGACACTGGCAACCAATGACCCATACCGGGGCCTGTAACTCGGGAAGCAGGGGTCCCTGATCCACAAATCAATGCGGTTCAGCTAAGGGGACCCCCTGCTCACAGTACACTATTATTAAAATACATTCATGCTGCTTCGTTACCATAGCAGATAGCCGCAATGGTAAGGAATTATTGTTTATTGATATGGGTGTTTTATTCATAGTGTAGATGTGCAGAGGGTCTCCGGAGCTGAACCACTTTGGTTTTAGGTCCGGGGACCCCCTGCTTCCAGAGATACAGGCCCCTTTATGGGGTGCCGGTATCCCTCTGCTTTGTTTACATTCCACGTTCACGTGATCGGGACATTTAAATGCAGAGGGATAACGGGGCCTGTATCTCGGGCAGCAGGGGGTCCCCGGTCCTGAAACCAAAGCGGTTCAGCTCCAGAATAAAAATGTATTTAAAAGATTTTTTTATGTTGCCGATGATTGCGCCGTGAGAGTGGCGGATCTCTCTCTGCTGCAAGCTCATCTCGCCAGGGGATGGCTTATCGGCAGTTTCTCGCCAGGCAGACTGTCTTGCCACCGGCTACTAGCCATGTTTGGCAATGTTGCTCTCGTTGTGATTCGCCAGGGATTCAGCCCTTCCTGCATACAGCGAGGGCAACATGCCAAAAACATGGCGAATTCAAACACCTGGCGATGCAATTTTTCGCCGCTTAATGCATGACCCCCTAAGTGTCAGGGGCATCCCTGACAGGCTCTGTTCTATCTAGTTCCCCGCCTGTGGTTCTCCTGCTCATCCACCGGGATTGCTGTTTCTCCTCTTAGTGCTCAAGGAGCCTACTCCTACAAGGAGCCTACACCCTGCAACTTTCCTCTCTTTCTAGCGTGCCCTATTCAGACCTTCTCTTTCTATCTGTTTCTGCCTGTTTATACTTGTTTGTCCCTATATCTGCCTGGCCCTGGTTCCTGCCCCTGCCCTGGTACTTGTCCCTGTTATTGCTTTCTGGTGTTTATGTCCTGGTATGGAATACAGTAGTTCTTGTCCATAGCCTGCCTTTCTCCAGTCCTTTTTTCAGTCCTTGTTCCAGTCCTTTTCTAGTCCTGTTTCTAGTTCCTTCTCTTGGTGATAGTCCAGATAATTCTACGTCACTGCCTGCCCTGGACCTCTGATTTTGACCCAACTACTCATCCACTACCTACCCTGCTGTTGCAGCCACTTGGATCAACCCATGCACCAGACACCCCCTTGACTCCAAGGCTGCCAACAGATTTTCCAGGCCCCTGTACTAGAGTTTCTACCTGGACCCTGGGTTTCAGAGTGTGGAGGGGGGGGGGGGGTGAGGTGTCCACTACCCCCTTTCAGTGGCTCTGTAAGTCCTCTTAGATGCTCACAAACGCCTCTCTCTACCTCACTCCCCCATGTCACATACCGCCTCTCTCACTCACTCCTCCTCTCTCGATGCACATCTTTCTCTCTCACTCCACCATGTCAAACACACCACTCTCTCCTACGTTTGCATTTGTCACGTTGTAATGTCCACGAGACAGACCCGTTAGTCAGATGTGGAGAGTACAGACTGATCCATACCTTAGATCTAAATCCTGAATCAGTAGAATAGTGGGGACCAGTTTAGGGGTCAAGAGATTGGCAGAATAGTCTGGCAGATGGCAGGGGTCTGAGGCAGGAATAACAGCAACAGCGCTTCCAACAGAAGACAAGGCAGGGAGAACCTTGCACAAGCAAGGTGAGATAGGAATGGAAGCCTTATAAAGGGAGAAGGCAGGTGTGAGCAATCGAGGTCAAGATGTTGGTAGAGAGCGAAGTCAAGGGGCATCCATGATAGAGATTTTCACACCTTTTCACTCTCTTTCACGCCTCTTTCTTTTTCTCTTTCACTCTTTCACTCCTCTCTCTCTATTTCACTCCTCTCTCTATTTCTCTTTCACTTTCACTCTCACGCCCCCCTCTCTTTCTCTTTCACTCTCACTTTTCCATCTTTGTCTTTCACTCTCACGCCACCCTCTCTTTCACTCCCTCTCTTTTCATTACCCCTTCTCTTTCACTACCTCTCTCTTTCTCTTTCACTCTCCCCTCTCTTTTTCTTTAACTCCCCCTCTTTTTCTCTCTATCTCCCCTCTCTCAATCCCCATGTCTTTGTCTCTATCACGCCGTCCTCTATCGCTAATTTCTCCCTCACTTTCTTTCAGTCCCCCTATCTCTCCCATTCCCAATTCTCTCTCCAAATCTCCCCTCTCTTTCACTCATTCTTTCTCTCTCTCTCACTCCACCCTCACTTTCTCTTACTCCCCTATCTCTCAAACTCTCCCTTCTTTACCCCACCCCCTCATCTCTCACACTGCCTGTCATCTCTCCTTTTGTCTCTCGCTCTCTCTCTCTCTCTCCCTCTCTCTCACACACACACACACACACGCACACACACTCCGCCTCTCTCTCTCTCATTTCTTCAGTCATACCTCTTCTCTTCCTCCCTCTCTTCTCTAAGACTCTCCCTTCTCACTCACCCCCTCCCATGCCCTACAGTACCTGTGGAGAAGAGGTGCAGGGTCAATCAAGGCCCTACCCAGCAGCAGAGTGGATCCCACTCAGAAGGCCAAGAGGGGAAGTTGGGCTAGACTTTAAGGTAGGCCTCACTTCCATGTTCAGAATTCTGGGACAGGCCCCCTTGGTCACCAGGATAGATTTCCGTGTGCACCCCCTTTCAGTATCCCTGGTGCTTTCCTCTCATGCAGGTAGAGGCAGTGCTAATACTTAATGGATAGTGGCAGGAAATGGTGGTATCTTCTCAAAGAAGGTTAGAGATGGTATTTTGTTTGGCCCACAGGGTTGGTGGCTGGTATACAAGTTTGTCTGGAACTCAAAAAAAAATATCAGTTGTGGGTATATTTTCATGTCTCGGACAGGTCTGAAACCCTGTCTATTTCCCATTATCGATTAGCAAACAGCGTTTCCACAGAAGCCGGGAATTCTGTGTAATGACATGCAAATTAGTACTTACAGGTGCAACTGCCAGTTTTTAACTGCTTGTCTTGCGAATTCTGCATTTAATCCCGTCCCATGTCGCGAGATTCCAGCGGCTAGACTAATGGCCCATCGGATTAACACATGAATGGTCCTTCCATTTTAATGGGACTCGCGCTGTGTGAATCCTACCTGGCTTCACCTGTCTGTAAGAGATGGGCAGTAAGAGTTAGACTGAATCAGTCACTCTACCTGCATGCCTCTAATAAGCGATCGCAGGACTTTTATTTTATTTTAATAATACAGTATTATAGCAGAGGGTCTCCGGGGCTCAACAGCATAGATTTCAGGTCCAGAAACCCCCTGCAACAATAATATGTTAATAAAATAAACTAAAAGCACCGCGATCGCCTATTAGAGGTGCGAGGTAGAGTGACTGATTCAGTCTCTCTTACTTCGTGTCTCTTACAGACAGGTGGAACCCAGAAGGATTCACACAGCGCGAGTCCCATTAAAATAGAAGGACCCCCACTGTGTTAATCTGATGGTCCATTCCAGCCTGCTGTGGACCATCTAGCACAGTATTTGCGAGATGGCCGCTATTGTGTCCCATGATGCGGTCGACACCTGTACAGTGAGTCACTCTTTACTTTTTATCCATTTTAACATGGATCCCTGTAAGCTTATGCTTGCCTTACACAGCTTTTCAACACAGCATGGTTTAAAAATGCATAGTGTGTATGCATATCTTTATTTATATAGCTCCATTAATGTACATAGCACTTCACAGGAGTAATACTGTACATGTGATATAATCATATAAATAACAAATAATAAAAAATAATATGTAATGGGAAGAAGTGCTTCAGACATAAAAGTAGCATTTAGGAAAAGGAGTACCTGCCCCAGGGACAGGTTCATCTAGTTGGTGTTCAGCCTCCAGCCCTATGTACTGTACTCTCAGCACATGACAGATGGTGAGTGACAATATATCCACTAGAATATTTAACTCAAAATGCAATGATACTGAAAATCACCTGAGCCTTATGGAGTAGAGGACTTTTGTATTTCATCAGAGAGCAATGAATTTTAATATACGCTTTACATTGACACAGAGCACTTTTTGAAGCACTGATATTGGATTTGATCTTTTTTTTTTTATTGCAAAAGTTAAGTTAGGTAAAAATAAGTTACAATATCTGTTCACCATAAAGTGCAGAGTAAATAAAAAGATCACTTGTGGGTACATTTGCATGCCTCAAATAAGTCTGCAACCCTATATTTCCCCATTATCGCTTAGCAAACAGTGCTTCCATTGCCTACAGGCATTCTGGGAAATTACATGCAAATGAGCACTCACAGTGAGTCATAGGCCTGGGACATAGTGGACTTGAAGCTCGCTGAGGCTCGCTCCTGCTCTGCCTCGGCTGCTGAAAATGGTGCTTTTCCTGTCCTTGCAGGCGAGGCAGTGAGCGCGCTCGGGGGGTGGGGCGGAGACTGAGCAGAGGCGAAGTGGAGGCATGCCAGGAGGCGGAGCGGGAGGTGGGGCTTGTCCCCCTCTCCCATTGGATGGGAGCAGTCACGTGACCGGTCCTCCGCTTCCCCGAGCGGCAAATTTGAAACTTGGGTGTCTGTTCCAAGTTTCTCAGCCTCCGCACGCATCAGCGCGCATGCAGAGGGGGAAACTATAGCCGCGCTGATGACAGATGCAGGGGCTTTGTGCATCTGCTCAGCGCAGCTCAGCCCGCCTAGCGAGCTTCAACTCACGATGTCCCAGGCCTTACTCTCTATTTCTTATCCATTTTATCTATGGAATTCTCCATACACATGCTGAAAAAAGCCATTGAAATGAAGGAAAACATTGTAAAGAGGAATAGTTTCTAAACAAATGAAATTGGATAGTTATAGACAGGCTACATGATGATACATATAGTTAGAAGTCGACAACAGTATTGTGGCATAATGCATTATTGTTTTACAAACAATCAATGAGGTCTATTGGATATAACATTACTTTTTGATGACCACTGTGAAAACAGAAACTGCTCAAGTAATTCTTCACACACAAATTGATTTTTCTCAATATATTTTCAAAGCGCAGAGAGAGGATTGTAGGAGGTTTAAATGATACTTTTAATTAAAATTGTAAGGAATCCACTACTGGCTTTGACTGCAGCCTTGCAGACCTGTGCAGTTGCAAGCTTCCTCTGGCAATATATGGCACAGGTGCTGCCTCTCATTGCAGCTTCTGCCCTGTGCTCTTTCATTGGAGGAATTCTCACACACCCTCCTCCTGTGATTGGATCTCCGCCCTTTATATTCTAGGCGTTGGCTCTGAACCAGCGCCGAGCATAACTATTCATTTCTCTATGTTACTGTCTCTGCCACAAACCACCCCAGGCCTCTCTCCTAGTGTTCTTACCTTCAAGTTCCTGAGCATCCAGAGGCCTGGTCCTGGACGTCTGTGCTGAAGCGTTGTTGCCAGCACTGGCCTGCTGCTATCTCCTTGCAGTGGCCTACCCTGGACGTCTGTGCTGAAGCGTTGATGCCAGCACTGGTACTGCTGCATTCCCTCCTAGCAGTGGCTACCCTTCCTTTCCTGCGGCCTGCTGCTATATCCTTGCAGTGGCCTGCCCTGGACGTCTGTGCTGAAGCGTTGATGCCAGCACTGGCCTGCTGCTATTCTCCTGCAGTGGCCTACCCGCGACGTCTGTGCTGAAGCGTGTTGCCAGCACCGGTACCTGCTGCATTCCCTCCTAGCAGTGGCTACCCTTCCTTTCCTGCGGCTTGCTGCGATCCTCTTGCAGTGACCTGCCTTGGACTTCTGCGCTTAAGCGTTGGTTCTTCCCGACGCTGCCCTGCGGTGAACTTCGTCCAGCCTGCTGTCTCCTCCTGCTGAGATCGGCGTCATGGGCCGAGGCCGCTCCTCGCGCAGAAGCCACCCCCGCACTCACGCTCCTAAGCTGAAGCGGGGATCTCCTGACTTCCTGTTGCCGAACTCCTGCTTCATTAACGACGATGCTGCCTTCTCCAATCCTGACCCTGCGATGTACGACTACGAACTGCGCACTCTGGATCAGTCTGCGTGGACTAAGGTCGGTGATTATATAACCCCACCTCAGCCCCGCGGTCCGGTCCCGGTTTGTGGCGAGCAACGGCGTAACAGTATGCTCGGCCCATTAAAACCGGACCGCGCCGTGGCGGGGGATGGTAAATGTTTAACTGTACCTATGTTCCAGGCTGCGGACCAGTTCCTGTGTGAAAAACAGTATCTGTTTGAAAGACTGCCTACACCTAATCTTGAATGTATGTATGAAGGGTTAACCTCTGCAGAAAGACTAACTCGTAAAGAAATACTTACACGGTCTCAGGAATGTAGAGAGGTGAAGAAGATGTTACAAGCCCAGTACTCCCAACTACTCCTTCTTATGTCTACTCCAGGTCTTGAACCTGCGGATTTTGGGGTACCGGCTCAGGCTATAGACACCACCCTTAAATTATTCCTGGAATTTGACAAAAACATAAGCGAGCGTGAACCTCTACTTGCTGCCCACGCACAGACTATTCACAAACCCTTTTCTGTCAGTTCTGTTGCTAAACCTGTGGGGGTACCTCTCTCTCCTAAGAATGGTCAAACCATTTCTCTGTCGCTGCCCGCTAAGGAAGAAGCTGCCACGCTCCCTAATCCCGAGTTAACCTCCCTAAGTTCTGTCCCTGAGGTTATTTCGGTCTTCACCCCTGCTAGTCAGGCTTATGCGTCCCCCACTGTAAATCCCTGCAGTCCCCAGGTCAGTGTGTCTTCCCTAGCACCAGAGAATGAATCCTGTTTGCCCTCTTTTCCTAAACCAAAAATTCTAAGCTCTGTTTCCAAGGTTTTTTCTGTATTAACCCCTGCTAGTCTGCTCTGTGAGGTCCCTACTGCTAACCCTAGTATTCCGCAGTCTAATGATAGGTCCCTAGGGCAAGAGGCAGAACCCCCTATGACCCCACTCTCGGAGACTAGCTTCTATTTCTCTGATTCTCAGGTACAGAGTAATTTAACCCTTGGGGTTTTTCCTATGTTAACCCCTGCAGGTCAGCCCTGTGAATCTTCCTTGGTAGATCCCTTTAGTTCGTCAGTCAGGGACACCTCCTTAGCCTCAGAGGATCAACCCCTTTTGTCCTCTGACTCGGCTAAAATTCTCGGGGCTATGCCCCCTGAACTTTCGGCAAATATACTGGCTCCAGTAAAAAGTATTCTGGAGCCGTTTGTTTCTCTAAACCTGTTCGCAGAATCCCTACTCCTAGGTATTTCACTCACCCCGTCTGCCACTCAGAGAGCTGAGACCCCTGCTTCTGAGCATAGACCCATTTTCGTGGAATCTGTTGTCGTGTCTGATGTCCCAGACACTCTTTCCCAAATACCCACTTCAGAGGCCAGCACAGTCGTGGTTGCCCCACTTGCACTGTCTGAGTTCTCCTTTTCTCAAATCCTAGGGTTTAAAGTGAATAGTACATATTATGCTCCTTTCCAAGTGACCCCTACTGAGATCAGCGTATCTGCTGTTGCTCTTTCAGTACCATTAAAGTTAGGGCCCTTCTTTTTGAAGGATCAGGCTTTCAAGTTGAGACTCCCTTTATCCCTGACTTTGTAAATCTGCAGTCCCTTCTCACTGTAGTTAAAAGTTCTCCAGCAGCCGCTGAGTTAAGCTTTGCCGCTGTCAAATCTTCTGTTATAGAAGCAACCTTGCCTAGCTTACTTCTGTCTGTCCTATCTGTGATGCCTATCATCTTTACTAAAATTTCTGTTTTGCAAGGTATTTCTCCTATTAAATCTGTTATACCTGCAATTCCTTTAATCAGTTCCAAAACCCCTGTCACTAAGTCTCCCATGGAGTCTGATGCCCTCACTAGGGATTCTCAGGGACCCAATTCTGTAACAAGCAAGACGTCCCTTGTGTCTGTTGGAGAGTTTACCCCAGTTTCTCTCACGGATCATGCCACAGCCTCCGGGATGATTAAAAATGACTTTAAGTCTGGGATGCCCATTCCTGTAATAATACTGTTTCACGCTGATTCGCCCACAGTATTCGGGGTATCCACTACTGACTGTATGTCTACTACCATGAACTCAGGGGTATCGCATTTGGAACGTTCCCTTTTTTCAGAAGATCCCGTCTTTAAAATGGACTTATTTTTCTCTGTGTCTTCCACAATACTTGGGGTACTTGCCATTGACTGTCCTGTCCCAGAACTAGGGTTACCTCTCAAAAAGGTGCCTGGAGCTACCGATGTTAAAGACCCTATATTTAAAACAGTAACAATTTGCATTGCTTCTCCCACAGTATCATGTGAGACCTGGGTTCCTGGGACCTCCACTCCGAAGCCAAGCTCTAGTTCTCTGTCTTCTTTCTCTGTGTTGGAGGCACCCAGCTTTAACCCCAAGACTTTTTTCCCTAAGGTTAATGCACCGTGTAACCGCCTGCCTTGTTTTTTGGATAAAATCTGTTTTCTCACCTTTCAAACAGGCTCCTTACTCGCAGGTCTCTGTGCGGTGCCCAAAGTGCCCGTTCTGTATGGCAATTGGCCTCTCCCTAAGACGAAGACACCCTTACTGGATCTCGTCGCTTTACCTGAAGCGTCCGTTCCTGTTCTCTATGGGTCCACTATGGGTATAGACATGCTTATTATGTCCTTCGCCAAGGCCACAAATTCGGATTTCATTCTCTCTAAAGATCACAAACCAAAGGAAGCGGATCCTTCTTCAACTGCCAGTACCATGAGTTGCATACACACTGCTACAGACTCTCGCAAATTGCTTGGGATAGCAACCCTGCTTGGTATCAAAAGTACCGCTGCAATAGTGTGTAGTGAACCCTCCCGCCCCATTCCCTTGCTAACCACCACCCGGAATTCCTTGGAAGCTAAAGACTCTCGCAACTTCCTCCGTGCTGATTTCACCAAAGACATTGCCTTATCTGAAGGTCCCTCTGCCATTTTTGTCCGACAATCTGTGTCCTGTGTCCCGTACTCTTGGACTATTACTATGCACCGGACACCTGGCTACTGCCCTTCTGATGTTCCCATTCCGGAGCCCTCAGGTCCCATTGTTCATGTACCAAGAACTGCAGTACCACCGCTGTCTTTTATGGCACTTGCCAATGTACACCTGGATTGTGGACCTAATTCTCGCTGGAGACACTTCAGGAACAACTCAATGTCTCCCAAACCTATGAATGGTCCTGTTCACCCAGGCTTCTCACCCAGTGGTGGGGGTACTGTAAGGAATCCCAACAAACTATGGGCTTTCAACGCCACCTCTCGCCTAAGGAAGTTTAGGAACAATTCCATGTCCCCCAAATCTGTGATGGATCTTGTTCGTCCGGAGGTCTCACCTGAAGGGGGGGGGGGGTACTGTAAGGAATCCACTACTGGCTTTGACTGCAGCCTTGCAGACCTGTG
>WSYH01017122.1:0-12311 GCA_036426205.1 Ascaphus truei
GCACACTCAGACATGTTATGCACACTCAAGCACATGATCTCTGCGCACTAAGCACATGTATCTGCACACTAAGCACATGTATCTGCGCACACTCAGCACATGTATCTGCGCACTAAGCACATGTATCTGCGCACTACAGTCACATGATATGCGACTATGCACAGGTATCTGCCCACAATCCTTAAGCACAATGTATTTGCACACTCAGCACATGTATATGCTGCACTCAGCACATGTATCTGCACACTACAGCAACATGTATCTGCACACTAAGAAGAATGTAGTCTATCACATAAGCCACATGTACTATCACTACAGCGCATGTATCTGCACAATTAAGCACATGTATCTAACACTCAGCACATGATAAATCTACCACACTAAGCACATGTATCTGCGCACTAAGCCATGTATCTGCCACTACAGCACATGTATCTGCACACTCAGCACATGTACTCGCACACTAAGCACATGTATCGGCGCACTAAGCACATGTATCTGCTACCTAATACTGACGCACACAAGCATTATCCTGCACACTAAGCCCATGTTCTCATACTGCAGCACATAGTCGCACCACAGCCATGTACTCCATAGCACAGGTCAATGCAACATTATCTACACACTACTGATCTGGCCACTAGCACATGTATCTGCGCACTAAGGCAAGGATGTATCGGCGCACTCAGCACATCGTATCTGAGCACTTCAGCAAATGTATCTGCTCTGCGCACTAAGCACATGTATCTGCGCACTAAGCACATGTATCTGCACACTCAGCACATGTATCTGCGCACTAAGCACATGCTGTTTTTGTGACATTGTTGCCGCTCTCCTGTAAGGGGAACTCCCGCCTGATCTGTTTTTCGTACTCATCCTTCCCGTGTTTACTTATTTGGTGGACCCCTGTATACCTTTCCTTTCTAAGAAGAGGTTGTGAATGTTTTTCTTTTGGAAAAGGAGGCCATTGTGATTTTTAGAGAAACTGCTATATACAGTAACTCCGCTCTTGATGCCGGCGACTCTGAGATTGGCGCAGTATTCTACATGTATTGCAGTTACAGCCCAAAAGGGTAACTGGAACATTCATTGTGTAACACTGCACCGTGTATATTGTCTGGTAGTGCCCGCTTGCTGGCAATTATCCCTTTCAATTCTTTATCCCCTTTACAGAAATGCAGAATTTTACGGAATTGTAAGGGAAAATGCTAAAAATATTTCCATAGCAAAATATGTTCTTTTTCACCCAAAATGCAAACCCAGAAAAAAAAAACATATTTTGGAATATTCCTATTGACATGGCCGACCGAAAACCAATTCCCTGTCAGGATTCGTAACTCCTGACGAAGCTGTGTACCACAGCGAAACGCGTAGAGCCAACGAGTTTGCAGCAGCTGCCTCCAAGAGAAGACGCCGAAAGCTAGGACGCTCCCGCAGACCCCTCAGCATTGCTGGTTGCCATCCGTTTCCATCTGATGTGGTTACCCGCGAACCGGACGTGACGTCACACGCCAACGCCGGCGGCACAGCGAGGAGAGGGGGAGAAAACTCGGGAGCGCACACCGCAAAGACAGTGAGCATTTACATGCTAAAGATACCAATATATGTACAGAATCTTTGTACTTAGTGTGAGTACATCTCTTACTACTTTTTGACATAAATCCAGTGAATTGCAATCTGCACTATTGGGCCGTTTTGTGTCTTCTGTTTTTCCATATACCCTGTTGGGAGCTGAATATCTGGAACAGTCCCCTTATGTGAAAGCAGAGTGGTGCCATTACACATCTGAAAGGAAGAACAACTATCTACATACCTCCTGGTTGTACTTTATTATTACCAACACTTCTGTACTGTATAAGTAATTCACTTCTATATAGACAAGTTGTTTGTAATCAACTATTGATTTTAAGATTACATATTGCATCAGTGCTTTTTCACGTTTTTCACTCACATGAGGTGTACACAATTGGATCGCTCCCTTCCAACTCCAAACCAGAATTGTTCTAACAGGACTGACAGAGGAAAGGCCCAGAATTAGCAATAGCTGCCGAAGGCCAGGCTATATATATATATACAGTATATAAAATATATTTTTTTCTTTCTTCCCCCCACCCCATTTTGATACCGCTCCTCCACATCACTGATATCTGATTTCCCCCCACAAGTCACAGGTATGGGTAGGGAGTAGGCGAATATGGGAGCCCTGGCTGACGCATTAATCTTTGAAAACGCCTCGATTCTAGTAACAATCCGAGCCTACTGACCGAGATGGAGGGCCGCCAGGGGACGGAGGGGACCCCCCCCTTCCGCCCTCCTCTCTTACCCCTTCCTACTCTACCCCACTCCCTCCCCATGCTCCCTTCTTTCCCTCTCTTTTTCAGGAGTCTGTCACCCGGGACCACTGAGTGACCCGAGAGGTCGACCACACCCCCGGGGAGGTTTTCAGTCCCCCCCCCCCCCCCCCCCATCTTATTCCCCTCTGTCAACAAAAAGTAAAAAATCAATATTATGGTATTGTGTAACCACTACTCTATACTGTTTATTATGTAGTGTATCAACACCTAATAAAAATGTTTGGGGAAAAAAAAAAAGGGATAGTGGGGCGACACACTGTATAAAACAATACTCGTGTTTAAATGTAATATGCACCTGGAATAAATGTCCAAATAATAAAATAGCCGCGTGTGTCACGTGTAACTGTGTTTCCTGAGCAGCAGAAACCACAGCATCCAGAAAGCGCACAGAGCAGCAGTTTTCCCATCTTAAGGTGGGGAAGAAGAGTAATTTATGGCGACCTTCCTCACAGCTGACAGGATGTAGGACCAGGTTAAATGATCTTTCAAAAATAGACATAGAATCAACAAAGAGAAAAAGCGGAAACCCAGACACAGTAAATCATGGGATTTCTGCACGGGCCTTACAATGAAACCATTGTGCAAACATTGTTACATATTAATATATCTTGGGTATTGTAACAGGGACTTATCCCTGTTTAAATAAAGCCGCCGCCGAGCTCTGAGAATCCAGCAGAGAGATAGTTAATTGCAGCCACTCAATTAACTAGTCTCCACCTGTACTAATGAGAGCTCTGTAAAAAGCCCAGGAACCTGCCAGAGACTGACATGGAGGGCGTACCTGCTGAAGGTACTTCCTGAGACTTTGGGGTGATAGGCTGGTAATGGGAATATCCCTCCAGTCCTGCAGATAGGGTCTGGGGAAGTAAGTTAGTCCTTACAAAGGGATAGGGGTTTGTTATTTTGTATGTTTTGCCTGGATAAAGGAACAGGCTCAATAAAGCCAAGATATCATTTCACCCAAATCGGTCTCCATTTGATATACCTCTGCACACATCTCTTACATATGGTGTCAGAAGTTGGGATGAGAGGTGGCCCCTGAATTTAAAAGGGACCCCGGAGACTGCCTGTGATTTGTTTGTGCTTTTGCCTGCATACAGTTCCTGCAAACAGCCTGAGCAACAAAACAAAGAATCATGTGCAGAAGTGACCAAATTTAATGAGATTACGCATTTATAATGAGATTTGATATTCTGTGTCTCTGCCCCAGCTTGCACTTTGGGGAGAATCAGTAGGAGGAGTTGGGGGGGGGGGGGTTACACGGTGCGCAGATTATAATGAGATGTATCACATTCTGTGTCTCTGCCCCAGTTTGCACCTTGGGGAGAGTCAGTAGGAGGAGTTGGGGGGAGTTACATGGGGCACAGATTATAATGAGATGTATCACATTCTGTGTCTCTGCCCCAGCTTGCACCTTGGGGAGCGTCAGTAGGAGGAGTTGGGGAGGAGTTACATGGTGCACAGATTATAATGAGATGTATCACATTCTGCGTCTGCCCCAGCTTGCACCTTGGGGAGAGTCAGTAGGAGGAGTTGGGGGGAGTTACATGATGCACAGATTATAATGAGATGTATCACATTCTGCGTCTCTCTGCTCCACTCTTTTTCTCTTTTATTTCCCCCTAAAATCAGACATTTTAAGTGGCGAAAGTTTAAAATTCTGTATCAGATGTACAGATGTGCCCCCCCCCCTTGTACTGGCTTGAGGAAGCGGCTACATGAAACGCGCGCGTCGGCAGATGGGTGCATGCGCAGGACTCCTTCACACACATGAGTCAGCTGACGGCAGTGTTCGTCAACAACTGCAACGCGCTATTTTTCAAATTAGGTGCTTCCCTGCGATCGGATGAACTAAAGGGAGCCCACACGAACCAAGATACCTTTCTCTCTGCTGTCACACAGTAGCAGAAAGCTGTTTATTTATTTCAGCATTACCGTGTATTTATCTCCTACCTCTCACTGAGTACTGATCCTTTAGAGATCAACTCTGACAACAGAGTTGGTGTTGGGTCAGTACTGTTTACCACCTTATAGATAGATTGGTTATTATATACACCACCTACCTGAGAGATGCTGAACAGACCGTATACCTACCTGATCTGAGTCAGCCCTACCGTTGTTACTATGTATGTGAGTCCAGTATGTTATACCCACATTGTGGTTAGGGACTTATTGCTCTGCTCCCTAGACTCATAATCACTTCTCCTAGGGTTATATTCATAGCCAGTGATATTGAGCTGATTATGTACAAACCCTATGTTCTACCATACTTACAGCATTCCTAGCCCTGTATTAGCTATATTATTAGCTAGGATCCCATTCATTCAGCCAGTCAGACTACCTCACTGTTTTTTGGCAGACCTGGCTAGGGTTCCCTATGTATGCTAGAGTACTGTTTATTCTGCGTATTAGGGTGTGTTTATACGTGCACATACTGTTACAGCAGCGACATTTAGGGTGCTTTGGTTCATCTAGACAGTGACTCACCATACTCACTGGTCCAAACTGCAATATACATTAATAGAGGATATTTGCAGTCAGTATTCATTGATCCAGAACACCACATTCAGGGTTCTTATGAAGGATCTAAACGTTTAATTCTTATTTTATCACCCATTATTTTAAAATTATTTGAATAAAGTGTATATTTTTAAAGTGTTCACCATATCACCATGTGTTTAGAGTGCCCTTACTAGGTTCTTTTTCTCTGGTCTGTTGTCAGACGTAAGAAACTACTCTTCCATACGCCGCAGCTCCGCTCCAAGAAAACGAAGCAGTTGATATATAGACCCCTATACATTTATTCAATTACATTAAAACATATTACAGACACAGTGTGCATGCTCCCTCCCATCTCATCAAGAAGAAGAGCAAGCTTCATACGGTTTAATATAATGAATAGATAATTATATTCTTAAAGAGGTAATATAATCATGTTTTTTTTTTTTTAAACATAGGTATGAAGCAGGGGATCTCCAGAGCGGAACACCTTTAATTTCAGCTCTGGGGACCCCTTGCTTCTGGAGATACCGCCGTAGGGGGTGCTGGTAGCCGCTCTGCTAGCATGCAATTGGCGCTTTTCAAACCCCCTGCGCCCTGCGGGCCAATAGGGAGCTGTGACGTCATCCAGTGATGCAGGAGCTTAAGAAGCAGAGAGATACCGGCACACCCTATGGAGGTAAATATCTCCGGAAGCAGGGGGTCCCCAAAGTTGAAATTAATGGGGTTCAGCTCCGGTGACGCCCTGCTTCAATTCTATGTTTTAAAAAAAATTTTTTTTTAAATTGTCCGTTTGGATTGCTCTTTTAAAAGGAAAAAAAAAAAAGTAAATTTTGAATATGTTCCCCTCTTGCAAAATAGTGGATTCTATTTCCATCATATTGGCTGAAATGAGAGAAATAAGCACTTTTTAAAAAAAAATTGTTAAGATGTCCAGCCTGCAAACGCAGTCAATAAAAAGTGAACCATTAGAGAAAGCTGGATATGCAATAAAATGTGAATTTTAACCTGTTAGTTGCCAGAGGCATAAACAACGCATTGCTCTGACAGCGAATGGGTTAGCATGGAATAAGGAGGATTTCTCTGTTCACATATTGTTACTGAATTGTTGCTTAATCTTAACGTAGCAGCTCCCTCTGTATCGTGCTTTTTTTCAAATCTGGGGTCCTCCTCCTTTCCGATAGACCAATAGGAAGCAGTGACGGGTTATAACGACGCTTCCTATTGGCCTGCGTGATGCGGGAGATTTAAAGCTCCATTTTGTTTCCCCAGCATAGGGGCTGTCCCAGCGGCGCCTTTCCCGGTATGTCTCTTGGGCAGCAGGGTGTCCGCGAAGCTTAAATTATTGCGGTTCAGCCTCGGAGACCCCCTGCTCCCTAAAAAATAAAAAAAAGGGGCTTGGGGGGGGGGGGGGAAACAAAGTAAGGAGAACTGCTCCCCTCTGTTTAATGTCACCATTTATTTTCTCAATTAAAATGTGTTATATTGTTGCACCCGCATTAATTCAGTAAACGTGAAAATCCCACGTTTGTTTAGTTTAGTTAACCTGTTGAGTAGCAGTGAATATTATTCACAGTGTATGCTTCTCTTTCAGATAACATTAACCCTTTCTGGATGGTCCTCTCTAAGAGCCACTGAAAGCAAGGCCCAGAGATCGGCTTCCTTTACTTCCAAACATATGACGGCATTTTAGGGGAATAAAGTCGTTACCATGGCAAACCTTTCATACCACAAGCAGTGGCTGCGCTATAAAAGATGTTTCATTTGAGTCATTTCTTGGCAGCTAATGTGTCCGGACTCGGGCCCTTTTTAGACTGGACAATATATGCCATTCTGTATGTAATAATATCATTTCTAACACTGACAATAAATGTCCGTGTATCTGCATGCCATGTCCGTGTCCAAATCTGCACACTAATCACATGTATCTGCACACTCAGCACATGTATCTGCACACTCAGCACATGTATCTGCACACTCAGCACATGTATCTGCGCACTAAGCACATGTATCTGCACACTAAGCACATGTATCTGCACACTCAGCACATGTATCTGCGCACTAAGCACATGTATCTGCACACTCAGCACATGTATCTGCGCACTAAGCACATGTATCTGCACACTAAGCACATGTATCTGCACACTCAGCACATGTATCTGCGCACTAAAGCACCTACTATCTGCCGCACTCAGCCAAAAACATTTAATTTCATTTAATTTTCCGTTTGCTGGGGGGGAGGGGGTGAGCATGAGACGGGGTGAGAGGGGGGGAGAGATGGGGAGAGGTAAGACAGGATGAAGGGAGGGGGGGGGAGAGAGAGAGGCATGAGAGAGAGGGGTAAGGGGGCTGAGACAGGAATAAGGGCGGGGGGAGGGAGGGGGGGAGAGGAGTGATGCAGGGGGCGGGGGGGAGGAGGGGAGAGGTAGTGAGGGAGGAGGTAGAGGCAGTGAAGGGGGAGGGGAGGGGGGATGGTGGAGGGCGGTGGAGGAGGGCGCAGAGTGGAGGGGGGAAGAGGGGGGGGGGGGGGGGGGATGGGGGAGTGGAGGAGCGGGGGTGATGAGGGAAGGGAGAGCAGGAGCCGGCAGGGCAGGCAGGGGAGGGGGCGAGTGGGCTTGTAGGAGAGGAGCGGAGTAGAGGAATGGGCGAAGGGTTGTGGACCGTGGGCGCGTGCCGCTTCCGGCGGAGTCGTTGGCTGGGCGGGAGCGGCGATTGTGGTCTGGGGGAGGTAGTGGGTGCAGCGGTCGTGCTGTAGGCAAGAGAGGGGCGGGGTAGTTCATGGGCTGGGCGGGTGGGGTGACGGTAGGTGGATGGGGGGGGGTGGGGGGTTGTGGGTGGTAAGGAATGGGCGGGGGGAGGTGGAGGAGGGAGGGGATTGGGTGAGGAGGGAAGGGGGGGGCGGGGGGGAGGAAGGGGGGAGGAAAGGAGGAGGCGGCGGGGGGGGGAAGGGGGGGGGTGGATTGGGTAGGGAAGGGAGAGGGGGGGGAGGGGTGTGGGAGGGAGGGGAGGAGGGGGGGGGGGGACAGCAGGAAGGGAGCGGTGGCGTGTTGATCTTATTGGCGTGCAGTATTGCTTGGGCGGTATGACTTTTGGTATATTTTAGGTGTTATGTTGGGGGCCACCTTTATAAGAACATCGTTTGTACTGTGCATAATATTTTTTAATATTCGCACAGTAATTTCATTCCACGTATTTGATGGAGTTCTTTTGTGTAAAATATAATGTTTTACTCTTTCCACTTTGTGCGACCAATTGTTTTTTTGAATATATAGATTTAACTTTCAATCATAATAAAATAGAGGCCGGAGAATAATGTTTGTTCACTTTTGTACAGTATTTGCAAGTTCTGATCCCATTGCCTCACAGGGACGGAGAAAATTACTGGGCCTTGCTCCTGTTGCTGTCCATGGTGATCTGTTGGTGATAAATATTAGTGGTTCTCATTAAGTTAAAAAGATTGGTCATGATGTGATCATTCACCCTTTAAGGTGCTGGAGCATTTGGCATATCTGCTTTGTTGAATTCATTACACATGTTGGAAACATATATTCACATAGGTACGAGCATATGCCCGTAGGAGATTGTCTGTCAATCCTATGGCTTGTTATATACCATGGGAGGAGTAGCCATGTTGTTGAAGATGTGAGAACCCTACCTTGGAGATGATGCTCACATCCTTAGACCAAAAAAAAGGGTTTGGAGAAGGGTAATGTAAATGATTACGAGAGTGTTCCAATCAGATTGGGAGCTTTGTGTCCATACGTGACCTGAAAAAGTGTAGTCACAGGCACCCTATATTACGGTAAGGGCCTGTACGCCCTCAATTAACAGGAGAAAACTGTGACGATTGAGAACTAGTTCTGTTCAGTGAATTGTTATCCATGGGGTTTGGTATTGAAAGATGAAAATTGAAGATTAGAAGAAGAAGAAAGATAATAAATGACAGAGGATAAAGAATGGCGGTGTGGTTATGGTTGGGATTTTGGATGATGAAGAGTGTGGGTTACTGTTCCCGGATGTTGTTGCAATTGGAGGCTTTGGTTTTTTCTTATGAGGACTTGGCACTCAAAGGTTTCTTTGCTCTGACTGCTCCCTGAGAGCGCACAGATGATGTGTATAAAGCTGACCTTCGAGGTAGGTCATTTTAAATGTTCAGAGTTTTATTCTAAACGTACTATGACGCCGTCATAAGGACAGAGTAAGAAATGGTTCCCAACCACGTTCCGCAACTTTTCTCTGCTCCCGGTTACCACAAGGTACGCGTTCTGCTGTCCCGCCTTTGGTTTGTTTCCATGTACACGTTTGTGCGGTCTTTTTGGATAGTGTGCGACATTATAGTCGTCGTCACAATGTTTCGCCTGTTACGAGTTGTTCAAAGCATGGGTTGCCTAATGTTCTAGTCAGGTGTATGGTTTTTTGTGGCTTGTGGGTTTTTTTGTATACACAAGCAATTGTGACACTCATTCTTATTGATCCCTTCTTACTCTAAAAGTTCAAATGTTAGTACGTTAATTAATTAATTGAAGTCAAAAAACGTGGGATATTGTGGACAATCAAAATATGGACAATTTTAAAAACATGAAACAGCACAAAATACGTTAGTGTAAATGACACCAAGACATTCTGCTAAATTCAAATTTTACAAATAGATTGTATGTTTTATTGTGTAAGTGAATCATGGAATCTTAGTGGCATGGAACAAGAAAAGAGTGATGTTTGAATTGGATCAACTTGATCCATGACTATACTGTATGGTTATGATTCGTTGGTTGTTAGATAATATAGTGCTTTTTTGGTAATTTACTGTCATATTGGAGTATCTATCATTATATTTTCTAATGCACACATATCGTATATTATATTTGTGTTCTACTTTTGTATATTTTCATAGGCGATACCTACAAATGGTTTCAAGAGGTTAAGTGGGGTAGAGTATGGTTTTTATAATGTCACCTGGTAAAGATCTATATTTAACCACTCATTATTGTATTGGTTTTGTGGATGGGACTTATAAGAATTCATTGATATGATTTGATGTCAAAGCTGGTAATTTTTCTTTGTTAGGCATAGTTCTCATATAGGAAGTGACCAAGCAAAATGTATGATTTCGATTTTGGTGTATATTATAATGAGGACATAAAAAATGGTTTATGTAATATGATGCTTAATAATATTGATCTTTGTTACAAGTGATAATCAAATCACTAAAATAATCGATAAAGAGAGCAGAGACTCATTCGACGTTTATGTAACAAGAGATGGTTTAGTAAATGGAGAGTCATCTGTTCAATATTGGATTATAGAGTGTAATTGAACAACAGATCCACTTATGTTAGTGAAACAATGCTAAGGTCTATATTTTATTATTTAAGACCGTATACTTGGTGATTAGAGTTTTAATTTATGTATCCAAATAGTTGTGTAGTCTTTCTGTGAAATTTGGTGTGTTTTATAAATCCCCGTCCCGTAGCTTATACCTTAACTCTTTATAGTTGGTCAATTCCCAATTGAAAAGTGATGGGTCATCTGGTTTACAGGAATTTGGAAGTTGTTTTTAAATGCTTGAGACATTATGGTGTATCTAGTCCTAGTTAGGATTAATGTTTTCTGCACCTAGTGTGAGACTTCTAAATCCCCCGCTCGCTGTCTTATCGTGGTCAGACTAAACACATCCCACCTTTCCTGCCAAATGTTTTCCTGGCTGGGAGATTTTTGAGAGGATTAATAGCTCTATCTAGAGCGAAATTAGACCCCGGATAAGTCTAATAGGTGCGTACTGAGTAAATTTTGGTCATGTGACCGATTGTTGTAATATATTCCTGCCATAATGAGTGGTCTTCTCGACGCTTTTCGTTGGCATTTTTTTCTACTTCTCTCTAATTTTTTTTGTGCGGGTGAAAATGTGCTTTGATGGCGATGGTTAGCGGGGGATGTATATGATATTAGTTAGTAGCTTCTATTGTTTTTATGCTAAAAAGCTTGACGATAAGTAGTTGTTTGTTATGTCTGATGTTTGCGGCGCTTGTTAGTGTCTATAGGTTCCCCACTGTTTCAGTGTTCTTTTCTTACAAAGAGCTGTATTTGTGAGGCACCTGAAAGCGATAAAGAGATAATGTATAATTATTTTTACTAAGGCGGATTAAGATATGTATGAATGGCTAAAAAGTTGTTTATGAAATAATACTGTAGTGGTTCAATTTTCAAATACAATGAATGTATGTTGTCCTCGTAATTGCTTGTTTTGAACAACTAGGGACAATTTTTTTATATTGTATATGGTTGCATGCGTATATTATATTATTTTTTTCTTAAAATATAGGGAGTATAATGGGAGATTACATTTTTGTTATTGTATCTTTTTTTAGTGGTATTTCAGGTATGTGGTGTACTGGTTGTTGTTTTTGGTGCTCGTCCATATGAAGCATGAAGCAACAAGAGATATTATTTGATTGTTGAAGAGTTGCCTGCTATATGCAAATTATAGATTGGAGAGATGGGGAATAAAGATAATAGTAATTTACGTCCGGAAATACATTTGTATATTTGTCATCAGTGCTGTGGCTTTGAGGGAGGGGGACTGTGTTAGTAATGAGTGGGGGCGATTGCTTTGGTCGAGTCGTATTGATGGGTTCTATGGGAGCGATGTGCAGTGGTGTTTGGTAGGATTTCATTGTCATTATGTACATCATGTTAAGTCGAGTATTTAAGAGTTCAATATGATTGTGTTAACTGTGCCCATGTCTTACTAAATTAGCTAGTCTGAGCCTTGATTCTGTAACAGTTGTTCTGTTGAGTATTTTTTTTGTATTGTTTACTTGAAGAATTCTCCACAGGCAGTTTCCGAGTTGGAGGTTTAAGCTGAGGCTTTGTTTGTAGGATCGAGAGAAGTTTATATATTTGATTTTAGGATTTATAAAATTATTTTTTTATCCAGGAGAATTTTTGAGAGGAATAGCATTCAGGTGTACACCTACTTTCTTGTTTTCAGTGTATGCCTTGGCACAGTCAGTACAACAAATAAGATCATCAAGGGTTGTACTTTGATTTCTGTCTTAAATTACAGTTACATAATTTTATGAACCATTAGTGTATGTATGCTTCTAGGATGGTGGCAAAAATTGGGATGTCCTCCATGAGCCACAGTGTCAAGACTAACAGGGTTATATTGGTACAACCCTAGATGGAGTAAAGAAAAAAATATTTTTTTTAACAGCGCACTATTATTTATTTTTCCGCTTCAAAAGAGATTGAATGATAGCCGGAACGAGTGGACAAAGGAAATAAAATTTTGGTGGTGTATGGCTGACGGTTCTTCATAAATTGGTTGGGAGGTGCACCTCTTTGTATATGCGATGTTCTTTGGTCTTCCAACACAATCTTGATAAGATAAAGTTGACATCAACATTATTACTGAAGTAACTCCTTTTCATTATCGGACAACAACATGGTTCGCGATGG
>WSYH01017124.1:0-12308 GCA_036426205.1 Ascaphus truei
CGCCTTCTCTGTAGGTTCCCCTCCGTGTCTCCTCCTGACCTTGCTTCACCCTCTGTAGGTTCCCCTCCGCGTCTCCTCCTGACCTTGCTTTGACCTCTCTGTAGGTTCCCCTCCATGTCTCCTCCTGACCTTGCTTCGCCTTCTCCGTAGGTTCCCCTCCGCCGACGGCTCCAGTTACTTTGTGCGCCTGTACACCGAGCCCCTGCTGGTCAACCTGCCCACCCCGGACTTCAGCATGCCGTACAACGTCATCTGCCTGACCTGCACCGTGGTGGCCGTGGGCTACGGCTCCTTGTACAACCTTCTGACCAGGACCTTCCACGTGGACGACGGAGAAGGGGGAGGGCTGGCCAAGAAGATAGCCAACTTGATCCGTCGGCTGCGCGGAGTCCCGCCTTTGTGAGGGGGCTGGGTCATCCTAGGGTTATGTGGGACAGGGGTTATGGGCAAGGGGGTTACCACTGGAATTAAAGGGTCGGTGCCACGTGGGAACGAGTGAAACTATTGAGACTGATACATTTGGTGGGCTGGCTTTGGGATTCCTTTGTAACGTTTATCCTGGAAATGTTGACATGGTCTCTCCTAGTCCTCACGTACTTACAGTGACATGTTTTTAAGGGGTCACCTCGGGTGGTTGAGGCCTTTTTAACCAAAATCTGAAGCTTTTAGAAGTATCCTTAAATCCTTAACATTGTTTTTCGAACCTGCTTGGCGCCGTGCTGAAGGGGCCGTGGCACGCCGTCATGTGACTACTACTTGGTGAGATCACATGATCGTTACTGAACGGTATAGGGGTCGTCCGTGTCCAGCGCTCCTTACAACGTGATCTTGCTGAAATCCATGGGGTGGCCAACTCCAGTCCTCAAGGGCTACCAACAGGTCAGGGATTAGGGATATTCCTACTTCACCCACCGGTGCTTGTCCTTGACTGAGCCACTGATGGGGCCACCTGTGCTGAAGTAGGTATATCCCTCATACCAGGCCTGTTGGCGGTGTAATCTAGAACAGGGGTGGGCCGCTCCAGTCCTCTAAGGCCACCAAACGGTCAGGTTTTAAGGATAACCCTGCTTCAGTACAGGTACAGTACAGGGGTATCCCTAATACCTGACCGTTTGGTGGCACTTGACGTAACGACTACGTAGGGTGCTAGGCCCCATGTGGTGGTGGCAAGATCATTGGGCAGTCACGGGGTTCCATGTGTCACTGTCATTAGATCACTCATCTCCAGGGAGGCCGTGTCTTTAATCGGCAGCAAAAAAAAATAAAAAAGAGGGGTACAAATAATCCCTGGAGAGGCTCTTGCCTCCCTGGCTGCCTTCCTAACGAACTGGCCAGACCTCGTGTGCCTTTGGAAACGCGGTCTTGGTGATGTTAAAACAGATGCATGCTGGGAGTTGGAGACACGATGGGCCGCTCACATTTTGGCTGCTGCGTTATTCAGGGTTTTGGGGGTAATTTATGTTTTGCTAATAAAAGGTTTCGGTTTATTTCTGTCGCGTTATCCTTGAAATAATATCAGCATCATATAATAGATTACATATGGCTTTCCCCTTTAATGCTACAATAACGAGGTGCAAACAGTCACCCCTAGTGTGGACAGGAGCAGAAATGTATTTGTAATATTGTTCATATTACTCATAGTTATAATTTATAATCTAATCTGTATGAGTGTATTCTGCCCGTGCTCACGTGTGGATGTGAAATTTTGATCCCTAAATGGGAAGATAATTCAGAAGTTTCAGACAACTTTAAAGAAGTATGGAGATGCATGCTGGGTATTCCCCTCAGTAGGGAGAGATGCATGCTGGGTATTACCCGAAGAGACGGGAAAAAGAATGAATGGGTTTGAAACCAAACAAAAGTCTGTGACGTCATCACAAGGGGGAAGAAATTCAAATGGCGACGGGCCAGACATATCACAAGGAGGCATCGCCATTGTTGACCAAAGATGGAATTCAACTGGATTCCAAGATAGATGAAAAGACCAAGATGGCGCCCAAAAGTAAGACGGGAGGATGGGATGAGAAACTGTGGGAGCGACGTGGAGAAGAGAGGCTTTAACCGCAGGACCTGGGAGATCACTAGGGAGGCTTCATCCAGCAGTGGGGTGACACGGGCTTTAGGTGATATCTCACTAGCTTCCTTGTTAGTGAAAAGTTCATCCCTACCCCACACCTAAACGTCCTTGGTCCTATTTAAAGGGGAGAAAATCCCTCTTCAAACCCCGAGATAGAACATGGCAGGTAGAATCGGATGACGTTTGTATTGCCAGGCTGATGATGTCACCGCCCTCACTGGGGGGTTGGGGGGAGGAGAAGCAGAGGATTCTGGGAGAGGAAATAACAGCCAGCAATTCTTACAACTTTAATTATTTGTTAATTGATGCAAAGATTTATTAGGTGAATGAAAACAAAAAAATTAAGCGCAAATAACACCACTTTAACAGATAAAACAAATATATTGTCCTTAAGCAAATGCAGCTCCCGAAACAGGACTCAATCCCAATCCAAACAGCAAACAAAGAAGAACAGGTGTGTAACTCTCATCAGGACATGGAAGAAACAAAAACGCCAAATAGTGCAATACTGTATAACTCAACAGTAGAGAAATAACACTGGAGACTCTATAGATTTTGCACTAACGTGATAATCAGGCAGTGTGGTTGTTAGGAGTAACCAACTCTGATTATACCCAGACCGGTACTCCGTAATACCACAGGCAGTCTTCCATAAGGGAGGGGAAATCCACATAGAGAAGGAGAAAAGCAAAAATTGTGTTTTTTTATTTTAAATATTAAAGCAATGTTACACTAAGTATTGCACTTACATAAGTGTCTTTGTGGGAAGCATTCAGACCAGCCTGGGTCAATTGGACGGATAGCACTCCACACAGCAACAGCTTCTGCGTCACGGCCGATACAGCACTCACTGGGCTGGATGATGCAGTCCTCCGGTCAGAATGTCCCCAACAAAGTGTCCCTTAGTAGTGCAAGACTCCGCCCCATGCACGTTTCAACTTGTAAGTCTTCCTCGGGGGCTAAATAACGTGCGTGGGGCGGAGTCTTGCACTACTAAGGGACACTTTGTTGGGGACATTCTGACCGGAGGACTGCATCATCCAGCCCAGTGAGTGCTGTATCGGCCGTGACGCAGAAGCTGTTGCTGTGTGGAGTGCTATCCGTCCAATTGACCCAGGCTGGTCTGAATGCTTCCCACAAAGACACTTATGTAAGTGCAATACTTTGTGTTTTTTTTTAAATATTAAAGCAATATTACACTATTTTTGCTTTTCTCCTTCTATATGTGGCTTTCCCCTCCCTTATAGAATACTGCCTGTGGTATTACGGAGTACCTGTTGGTTACTCCTAACAACCACACTGCCTGATTATAGATGTTGCACTCACGTGTTAAATGTGATGGAATCGCCAGTGTTATTTCTGTACAGTTGAGTTATACAGTATTGCACTATTTGGTGTTTGTGTTTTATTTCTTCCGTGTCCTGATGAAATTTGCGCCCCTGCTGTTCTTCATCGATGATTTATTAGGGGAAGGGTCTGAATATTAACCTCTTCTAGTGAAGATGTCCCAGGCGCACCTGGCAGCCAAGAGGTTAATTTGGAGGACTTCATGCCTGTGTTTGTACCCCATCCAAATTAAACCCACAGCCATACACGTCTTCTAGGAAATACATCGGACTTGACACACTAAAAGGGGAATATAATGTGATGAACACCTGTGCGCACTTACACGCCACAAACAGCAGGGGGCAGGTAAGATCTCGGCTGAGGTTACTTATCAATGTCTTTCTGCTGCATTATGGATAGAGCACCAGGTATAGGAAGGGGAGGAAAATGCAGCTACGCTTAGTGGGGATGTACTATATGGATTTCTTTATATAGTGCCATACAGGTACATAGTGCTTTTTTTAATGCATGTGACATTATAACATAACACACCATGGGAATGAGTGCTTCAGACAGGAACCCATAGGTAAAGGAGTCCCTGCTCCGCAGAGCTTACAATCTAAGTGGTAAGTAGGGAGAACTTACAGAGACAGAAGCAGGGTGTTCTGGTAAGTGCGTCTGCAAGGGTTCAAGGTCGATGTATGAGATATATAGAATCGGCTACAGAGCCACCCATATGCTTCACTAAGGTGGTGGGTTTTAAGATGGGCCTTAAAGGTGGAGACAGAGGGTGCTAGTCGAACATTGAGGGGAAGGACATTCCAGGGGTGTGGGGCAATCAGTGAGAGGTTTTAAATGAGAGAGGGCTTTAGATATAAAAAAGGGTAGAGAGAAGAGTCGGGCAGGTTTATAGTGAGAAATTAGGGTGAGATGTAAGGAGGGGCAGAGGAGGGTATAGTGAGAAATTAGGGTGAGATGGAAGGAGGGGCAGAGGAGGGTATAGTGAGATATTAGGATGAGATGTAAGGAGGGGCAGAGGAGGGTATAGTGAGATATTAGGGTGAGATGTAAGGAGGAGCAGAGGAGGGTATAGTGAGATATTAGGGTGAGATGTAAGGAGGGGCAGAGGAGGGTATACTGAGATATTAGGGAGAGATGTAAGGAGGGGCAGAGGAGGGTATAGTGAGATATTAGGGTGAGATATAAGGAGGGGCAGAGGAGGCTATAGTGAGATATTAGGGTGAGCTGTAAGGAGGAGCAGAGGAGGGTATAGTGAGATATTAGGGGGAAATGTTAGGAGGACAGATGAGGGTATAGTGAGATATTAGCGTGAGATATAAGGAGGGGCAGAGGAGGGTATAGTGAGATATTAGGGTGAGATGTAAGGAGGGGCAGAGGAGGGTATAGTGAGATATTAGGGTGAGATGTAAGGAGGGGCAGAGGAGGGTATAGTGAGATATTATGGTGAGATGTAAAGAGGAGTAGAAGAGTGTAAAGCTTTAAAAGTGAGGAGGAGAATTAAGTGTGCGATACGGATTTAATATGAAACCAGGAGAGGGATTTCAGCAGGGGGAGACACTGAGACAGAATAAGGAGAGAGTAAAGGGATTCTAGCAGCAGCGTTTAGGAAAGATTGTAGGAAAGACAGGTGAGAGGCAGGAAGGCCGGACAGCAGGAGGTTACAGTAATCAAGACGGGAGAGAATGAGGGCCTGCGTTAGTTTTAGCAGTAGAGCAACAGAGGAAAGAGTGAATCTTTGCAATGTTACGGAAAAAACGACAGGTTTTACTTACATTGTGAATGTGAGAGATGGGTAACTGGGTCACTCTGGTCCTGCTGTGTGCGCTAATTCTGCAGCCGAGAGACCTGGGTAAATATTCGCAGCAAAGCCACTAAACCTTCCACTGCATACAGTTCTAGATTGGCTCAGAACAGTTCCCTATAATCAATCACTGTAGGGCTTTGGTTAACCCTTTAAAAAAATCTCCCCCAATGACCCTATTACCAGTTACCTAACCCCTACACTGCCAGAGGGCCTGAAAAGCCTTGACTAGCTAACCGCTGTGGTATTTTACGTGCTTTTCTTTATTAAAGTTCCCTGCAGCCCCCTTCTAAACTTTGATGGCCCTTTTTTTTTTAAAGTGGAAGGAAGTCACTCTGCAAATCCCCTGCTGCTCGGGATAGAACAACATGGCAGATATCATCAGATGAAGCATTTAATGCCAGGCTGACGTCACTGCCCTAACTCGGGAGGGAGAAGCGGTAAAAGCGAGACAAGCGGAGGATTCTGGGAGAGGAGATAGTCTCCCTGATACAGTGGTTGCTCCTCACAACTACTCGTGTTTTTGAAGTCCCCAGATCTTGAGATGGGGGGGCGTGGGGGGTTGGTTAGATCTGGTCATTAGACGCTCTTCTATATGGTATGTGTAGCTTTGAGTTGGTTTCGGACAGGAAAGCGCTTTTTAAAGATGAAGCCGCAGTACTGTCTGCAAACGCAGCTAAGAGCGAGCGCCATGTCCAGATCCAGCTCTTCTGCAGACCGGAACAGCTGGACACTGCGTTAGAGGGCAGCTGGAAGCTTTCAGCGAGTGTTCAGGGCGGCACAAAACCCTAAAGCAGAAAAAGATGCTTTCGGGCCCTGTACTCGTCGCTAGGAAAGGGGTTGCATTCAAGTTTTGTTTTTTCAGGACAAGGTGGGCTCTTTGGGCCCCGCACTCCCTCCTGTCTGCGCTGGGATCCAATTTCCACCTGACCGGAGGGGGGAGTTAGAGGAGGGAGCACAGGGCCCCCCTTCTGTCGGTAGTTGAATCCTGGCGCTGACAGGAGGGAGCGCGGGGCCCCTGTGCCGGCAGAGAGGTAGAGATCCGTGCGTGGGTTCTGCCTCTTACCTTTTCCGGAGCAGCCGCCTCCTGTAGTGTCGCGTTGCCATGGTGACAGACGTCAAATGACGCTGTGATGTCACATGACCCTGATGGCATACCTCCAAGAGCTCTTAAGGATCGAAGTGCAGTAATAGCCAAAGCATTACATTTCATATTCAAAGACTCGATTTCCACAGGCTCAGTACCACAAGATTGGCGTAAAGCAGATGTGGTGCCTATATTTAAAAAGGGAGCTAGATCACAACCGGGGAATTACAGACCTGTAAGCCTGACTTCAATAGTGGGGAAGCTACTTGAAGGTTTAATATGGGATAATATTTAGTAACGCCTAATGGAAAAAAAATTTATTAGTAATAGTCAGCATGGATTAATGAAGGATAGATCTTGCCAAACTAACCTTATTAGTTTCTTTGAGGAGGTAAGTAGGAATTTAGACCAGGGTAATGCAGTTGATGTGGTCTACTTAGATTGTGCCAAGGCTTTTGATACGATTCCACACAAGAGGTTTGTGTGCAAAATAAAGCAAATTGAACTCACTAAAAAATATTTGCACCTGGATTGAAAACTGGTTGAAGAATAGACAGAGAGTTGTAATAAATTGAACTTTTTCAAATTGGGCTAAAAGTTGTGAGTGAAGTACCTCAGGGATCGGTACTGGGACCTCAGGGATCGGTACTGGGACCTCAGGGATCGGTACTGGGACCCCTGCTTTTCAACTTGTTTATTAATCACCTTGAGGTTGGCATCGAGACAAAGTCTCCATCTTTGCTGATACTAAATTGTGTAAGGTAATAGAATCAGAGCAGGATGTAATTTCTCCAGAAGGACTTGGAGAGGCTGGAAACTTGCGCAGGTAAATGGCAGATGAGGTTTAATACAGATAAATGTAAGGTTATGCATTTGGGAAACAAGAATAAACAGGCGACTTACACATTAAATTGGGGGAAAATTAGGGGAATCATTGATGAAGTATTTAGGAGTGCTGGTAGACAGCAAGCTAAGTAATAGTTCCCAAAGTCATGCAGTAGCTGCAAAGGCAAACAAGATCTTATCTTGCATTAAACGGGCAATGGATGGAAGGGAAGTAAACATAATTATTCCCCTTTATAAAGCACTAGTAAGACCACACCTTGAATATGGAGTACAATTTTGGGCACCAATCCAAAGAAAAGACATTATGGAACTAGAAAGAGTGCAGAGAAGAGCCACCAAATTAATAAAGGAAATGGACAATCTTACTTATGAGGAGAAGCTAGCTAAATTATATTTATTTACATTAGCAAAGAGGAGTCTAAGAGGGGATATGATAACCAGTGTTCGACAAACCTATACATTTTCTCGCCCCGGGTGAGTGGATTTAACCCCCGGGCGATTAAATATTGGCCCAAGCAGCACACGTTTGGTACTAGGTGGCGAGTAGATTTTTTTGTGTGGCGAGTAGATTTTTTGGTGATTTGTCAACCACTGATGATAACTATATACAAATATATTCAGGGACAATACAAGGAGCTTTCAAAAAAACTATTCATCCCACGGGCAGTACAAAGGACTCGGGGCCATCCCTTAAGGTTGGAGGAAAGGAGATTTCACCAGTAACAAAGGAAAGGGTTCTTTACAGTAAGGGCAGTTACAGTGTGGGATTCATTACCCATGGAGACTGTGATGGCAGATACAATAGATTTTTTCAAAAAAAGGCTGGACATCTTTTTAGAAAGGAAAGTTATACAGGGATATACCAAATAAGTAAACATGGGAAGGATGTTGATCCAGGGAGTAAAAAGTGAAATCCCATGTTTGTTTTTTTTAAATAAATTAATTCTGCCGTTTTAGATGTGACTTTTTTTTTTACATTGTATTTTATTATTCCACTCTTAATGCCATTTTTAATCATGTTTTAACGCATCATTTTATTTCTACAGCAGCTTTAGCACTTCCCCAGCAAGATCGTCACAACACTTTCCTGTTTGTGATCATTTGTTGCCGATGTTCCCAGCAGTTAGAGCTGCAAACTGTAACAATAGATAATGTTACCTTAGTAATATCAGGATATACTGTTGCTGCTGAGTTACACTGACTGAAGGATTGATTGAAAGGCGGCCATTATGTTAGGCACACTATCAGGATTGTGACAGATGTATAACAGGAGCACCAAACGATTGCCAGCTTAGGTAAGACTGTAGAATAATACATTGTCACATGCTTTACATATACACATAAGAAAAGAAAAAAGGGGAATGTAATATTGCAGTTTTATCCCTTTGAGTGCCCTGGTACACTGCTGCTACGGCAGGAATTCTGACACCCCCCACCCCCATACCCCTCCGTAATGTAGCATCTATGTCTAAAAGATCGCTTTGGAGCGCAGGACATGATCCGATGTGATGGACTCCTCTGTCACGGTAGCTAGTGATAGGTTATAATAATACACACCAAAATATCTGGGTTGAATTGAACACGACTTAGATATAATAAATATAGTTTATTCCTTAAAGAAGGTGAACACAAGATATACAAATAACAGGCAAAATATAGACACTCACTCAAGGGGTTGGACAAGAAAGCAATCAGGATACAGGATTGGCAATTCCTTCCACAATACAGGTTCAGAAGAAGACATCACGAAAAGACACGAAGACAACTGAGTATAGGATTGACACTGGTTTATATGTAATTCCAGTCCTATACCTTATCATTGAGTGCAGGTTATTGGAGAACAATTACCTGCACCCAATCTCTCGCCGCCTCACCTGAGGGGCACTGTAATACCTGCCCACTGGGTGGATATTATTCTAATCAGGGGCTTATTTCCCTAGCACCCCGCCCACAAGCTTGGCGTCTTAAAGTCTGGCTTTGCCAGGATACCCTTTGTCCCCAGGTGTGAATTACAACACTTAATATCAAGTCCCCATGTCCTGTATTCATTTGTGCTCGCATACACAAGCAGGGTGGGGGAGTCTTTGATCAGGAGTTTATGATAGACCACTTGTCTCCCATCCTGAGCATTACCATACCATATGGGCTCTGAGTTTTTATACCAGACCCAAAATACAATTCACTCTTTAATATCTTCACATATTAAAATAATCTGTTCTGCTGGGCCCAGTGGGCTGAAACTTGCCAGTCCCTCATGCCGGAGGTGACTCTCCATGGTGGCCAAGTTTCAGCTCTCTGCGACCCCCAGAACCAGAGATACCAAAAAACAAGTTAAAATTCTTATTACTTTAATGCAGGATTCTCCGCTCTAAAAATGAATCTCTTTCCCTCTGAAATCAACAGGCTCCGCCGCTATAGGCTTCCAATGGAGCAACTCAGCCGTTGAAGTCAATGGGCTTCGCCGCTATAGTCTTTCAATGGAGCAACTCCGCCATTGAAGTCTATAGGAAAACCACAATTCTCTACATTTGCCCATACTCCGTCTGGTTGTTCGGAGAGGGCTGGAAATGGCCATGCAGTCATGCCAGAACCGTGACTACATGCGACCCAAATCCCAGCCCTCTGGTCCTCACAGAACCGGAGATATGGACTTACACATTTTACAGTTTTGGACTTAGCCGTTTTAACGCCACGCGGCTTTTCCCCCATTGGAATCAATGGCCGGCGCCGCCATAGGAAATGCATGGGCGAGCGCCGCCATGGGATTCAATGGGGCCTCCTCTCCGCCTTTACAGTCAATGGCGCGACCCTCCTGCTGAGCTCAACCCATTACGGGCTTCCCTCATTCTCCGACCCGGTGGTGGTCGTGTGTGGGGGTTCCTAGGTGCTAGGGGCAAAAAGAATTTTATTCCTAGGTGCCCTAGAACCTAAGTTTCCCACGCCAATTGTAGTTGACCTTGAACTAGTAGTGATAAAAGCTCTCTTTAAGAAAATGTATCCGCTTTTGCGGTCTGCGGTTTGGATGGCTGCCAACCCGTTCCTGGAGGTCGGCGTCGAAGAATCCCAATTGAAATGGATGGCTCCATTGACTTACAATGGGGAACCGCCGCTCCTCCACTCGGGCGCCACCTGCAGGTCTTCTACGAAAACAGGCCGAAATCGCCGGAATCTCCATAAGGTTGCATTGAGCTGCAATGACGACTTATGGAGAGCTGCAAAATGGAGCCTGAAACGGCGGGAAAAGGGAACAAAGGGCTATAACCCCTTCCCATCCGCATCAATCCCAGTGTATGTGTTGGTGCAAACACTGGAATGGGAACAATACACATTTACAGGGGAACATACATTTGGTTGCTGAAGCAGGGGAAAAACACATTGCTGGGCCGCAGTCCAGTTAACCCCTTGCTTCCCAAGTGAGAGCAGGGGGTGGCCAAATGGGGTGTAACCCCTTTAATACCGGGCCAAACCCCCTCTCCCATGACATCCTCCTCCTTCCGTCACCCGTGATGGTCACGTCCAGCACGTAAAGGGTTAACGCAGATCACCCACCTTTCTTTTTCTTTCCCAGCGGTTTTTATTTATTTATTTTCCCCATTATGGTATTTAAATGTATATTTTACAAGGCGCAATGCCTTGCAGTTTCCGCGCGGCAGACTCCGCTGCTTATTCCCGCTTGCTCCGCCCATCGGCAGGCGGCACGGAGCTGCTTTCCAGGCAGACTTCAAAGAGGCTGATGGGAGAGACTGGCTTTTATCCCGAGCGCCTCTGGGAAGGCGTTTTGAAGTCCCGTGATGTCACAAAGTGGGAGGGGCTTATCTGTCACGTTTTGGCTCGATGTAAAAAAAAATAAAGCACAATTTAGCATTTAATGAACGGGGTACAGGCACGGGGGGAACGACCTCCCCAATGCCAGGGGCGGCCAACTCCAGTCCTCAAAGGGCCACTAAAAGGCCTGGTATTAAGGATATCCCTGCTTCAGCACAGGTGGCTCAATCAAAGACTGAGCCACCTGTGCTGAAGCAGGGACTGATTGAGCCACCTGTGCTGATGCAGGGACTGATTGAGCCACCTGTGCTGATGCAGGGACTGATTGAGTCACCTGTGCTGATGCAGGGACTGATTGAGCCACATGTGCTGAAGTGGGGACAGATTGAGCCACCTGTGCTGAAGCAGGGATCTCCTGCACACCTGACCTGGTGGTGGCCCTTGAGGACTGGAGTTGGCCCACCCCTGCTCTATGCTACAGCCACAGAGAGACACGGATTTAGCCAAGGCCACGCGTGGCCGACACTGGAATTCTTGACTCACCCACTTCAAAGGCTGCAGCATTTACTTACGAGCCACTGTGCTGCCCAGCAGAGGCCAACGCCTTCTCTTCTTGCCACGGCGCTGAGCGGGTTAAACCACTGGCACACAGTGAATACGACTGGCCAACCCGTTTGTGGGGCGCTGAAGGGGTTAACCCTGTGCAGGCACCAGAGGGGTTAAAACCCCAGCCCCGGGCTTTGGAAGCAGCGCGGGCGGTTTTGGCACGGACGCAAGAACACTCCATTTCACCCGATTACCGCGCTCCGGCGGCGGCGGCAGAGTGCCCATTACCCAGGGAGAAGGTTTCCAAAGCGCATTCGCTTTCAGCCGGCAGGAGATGTCAGCTCCCGCGCTCAATCCAGCGCTCTCTCACTAATCCCTCTCACTAATCTCCCTCTCCTCTCGCTAATCTCTCTCTCACTAACCTCTTTCTCACTAATCCCTCTCTCTCACTAACCTCTAATTCACTAATCCCTCTCTCTCACTAACCTCTAATTCACTAATCCCTCTCTCACTAATCGCTCTCTCACTAACCTCTCTCTCACTAATCCCTCTCTCACTAATCTCCCTCTCCTCTCGCTAATCTCTCTCTCACTAATCCCTCTCTCTCACTAATCTCTCTCACTAACCTCTCTCTCACTAATCCCTCTCTCTCTCACTAATCTCCCTCTCCTCTCGCTAATCTCTCTCTCACTAATCCCTCTCTCTCACCTCTTTCTCACTAATCCCTCTCTCTCACTAATCTCTCTCACTAATCCCTCTCTCCTCTCGCTAATCTCTCTCCTCTCACTAATGCCTCTCTCCTCTCACTAATCCCCCTCTCACTAACCTCTCTCACTAAT
>WSYH01017125.1:0-11691 GCA_036426205.1 Ascaphus truei
AGACCTGCCTAAGACATGCAGATGAGCATACAGTTATATTTGCATATTTGCTTTCCTGTGGAGGGTTTTTGTCACTTTTTTTACTCACCATAACTTAACCCAGTATTATGGTTAAACAAATTACCTAATAGGCCACCAGTGGTTTTTAAAAAAGCTAGGAATATAAAATCCATTCTAGCACCTACTAGACTAAAAAGTACATCAGTCATCTGTGAAAGTAAAAATCAAAAGAATGGTAATTTTCAGTGCAAACGAAGTAGGTGTATTACATGCAAACATCTAAAAACATCCAATTCCATCATTTCTGCTTCCAATGGATCCACCCATTCGATTCTGGGTCATATCAATTGTCTAACCAGTTTTGTGGTTTATGCCATCATGTGCCCGTGTGGGCTACAATACATTGGCCGTACAGCAAGAGCCCTGAGTACTAGGTTCTTAGAACATCGTAGAAACATAATCCATGGGCTACAAACTCATAGTCTGTCACGTCACTACTCATTAAAACACAACAAAGACCCAGCAACACTTAGAATACTGGGGATAGAACATATAAAATCCACTTTATTAAGTGGTGACAGACACAAAAGCCTAAACCTTCGTGAAACATATTGGATTTATGTTTTAAATACACTTAGTCCATCTGGGTTAAATGACTGCATTGATATAAGTACAGTCATCTGAGGGTTCATTCCTATAAGATCTTGAAGTGGAGGTCTGGGTCTGAACATGCTTGTCATGTTCCCTCCATATCTGTCTCAGGGAGTGTCCTTTTGGTCATTCAGTTCTTCATGATTTAAACATTATAGACACATTGAGTATTAGTCATTCACAATCATATTGGTTAATGATTCTTATCATAAATAGTTAGATAAATTAGATTTTTAATATATACACTAGACATTGACCATTAAGCACGCACATTAGAAATACATTCATGTATTCGTATATGTTTGTTCCATTTAAGTAGTCACAAACAAGCACAATGAAGATCACAATCACGTTTAAGTATCACCTATAACACACTTACTTTATTTAATATTCACATAACTCTTTATTATTCATTCACTTCTTTATTTTCCTTGGCCAGTGGAGACACAGGTGCTATGATGCATTTGCTTCCCATTTTGATATACAGGTGACTGTGGGATACAAGGTTCCAGTCTGCAGTTCTCCTGGTTCTTTGCCAATCCTATATAACTAATTTATCCTTGAGTTCTCCAATATAACAATATATTAGACACACATACAGAGGTCAAAGTTTATCGCCTCAGTTCACTCATATATACATTTATATAATCATTCAACTATCCAATAATTGATTTACATCCACATCCCCAATTATTTCCTCCAGGTTATTCATTTCTTCTAAATGAATATTCATTAATTATCATGCTATAGATCCTATTAGCCCATGTCTGAGGTCCCATATATACTGACACAGGTTGGTTAGGGAATCCAGACAATTAGGATTCTAAATAAGAACACATCATTGTTTTATTTGTGCATTCATCAATCTGACATAGATGAGAACATTCAGGGCTGCAAGTATTCCCACTAATAAGGATATCCAATTGAGTTCTCAGTAATCATTATTGGGTGTATGTACAAATTGGTGATTATTTCTTAGTACTCACACACCCATAAATATATTGAATGCAGTCCTGAATGAATTTTATCATAATAGTATATTCATGCAATATTGTTTATATATACTACATGTTTACACTTGTTTTAGGCATTTGATAACATTATTGATCTGCCAATTTTTAATTATATAACTAATTGATATTGCAAGGTGTTGTGCACTATGAACAGGACACTCATTGTCTTCAATTAATGTTTGTTCCTTTAATTGTCATCACACATGTGTTTATACTAATTAAGCTACCAAGTGGTTGATTGACTCATCACTATAAATATGTTCTGACGTAGACTGGTCAGATATCTCCTGATGAAATCACTTTATGTGAAGAAACGCGTAGAGAAGAGCGTTTTTTAGCTGCTGTCACACCGTGATATACATTTTGACTCTATCCTCACTGCCCACTTCATTACGGACTGCCTTTGGGAGTGCAGAGAGACTTCTCTGATCAGCCCCTGCATTACGGGGTCACGGACTGCAGACCTCATATCCGGATACACTAACATTGTGGAGGACTTCCGGGTCACATTGTGGTGAGCTTTTTCCTGTATCCCCTGCTGGATGTCGGTTCAGCAGAGCTGAGAAAACCCAGACAGAGAGAGGGCGCGCCATCCAAGGCACAACGTGGGCGGTTGGCGAATGAGTATACTCATTATATGCATTTATTTATCCTGTGTTTGTGAGTTCGCATTTGTTGGTTTTATTCATATTCATTTTTATTAAATTGTATTTTTTCATGCTGCACTAGGATCGGGCGCTTTCTTTTCTTGTTGTTCACAGATTTCTGGGAGTTCGTTGGTCCTTGATGAGAGCAGCCAGATCCTAGCATGGACCCTTGGTTTGGTTGATATATTTTTACATTTTTCACATTTTTCACATTTTTCATTTTTATTTTTATCTTTGACACACTTAGTGTCATTTTTTCTGTATTTTTCCATTCATCATTCATTTAGTATCATTCATGAGGGATTCATTAGTGCAGTAGTCAAACTACCAACACATGCCATTTTATTATATTTGTATTGTTCACTGGCATATATTTGTGTTTACAGCAGCTTTTTAAACATTGGCACTCAGCATTTTATTATAACATATTGCATGTATTTTTATTAGTGTGAGTCAATCATCCATAATACTGTTGCATTCACTTTTGCCATTCACCTTTGCTATATCCATTTAATACAATCATTTGGTAATTAGTCTGATTTTACACCTGAGGAGCGCAGTCTATTCTTTGTTTGATCCCTGAGCATTAATTTCTGGCTCAGGGAACCCCCTGCTCACTGTACAATATTATTAAATCTCTCTCTGCTGCAAACACATCTCGCCCCCAGTATGTGCAGTAATTTACTGAACATGTACTGTAGAATAAATGCATAGTTTTATTTATTCGGGTTTATTACACAGTATACTGTATGGCCGGAAAACATCAGCATACAGTACAATATAATCCATCGAAATCCCCCCATTAGCCGTTTTCTTTTCTGAGGAAAAACAAAATGAAAAGTTTTAATGTACAGTAATGGTCAGCCCCCTAAAGAAGTTCCCAGCCAGCCCCACCAAAATAATACGGCAAAAATACAGTACTCACCATACTGTACAGTATTACTAAATTTCCCATTCAGCTTGCGCTGGCGCCGGCCCACTTCCAGTCCAGCTTTCATCATTTTGCAGAGGGACTAGCCCACCTGTAGTCAGCGGGAAATCGCTTAGGTACATGCAAGCTTCATCAAAACTGGCTGCGAAATCCATCTCAGAGTTGTCACCGACGGCGGGACCATGATGATAAGCTGGTGCTGCTGCTGGTTCTGGTTCTGGTTCTGGCGCATTGCTTGGCAGGGACTGTCGCTTCTTATTTCGTTTTAACACGACCCTTCGCCTTTTGCCGCCTCCATTATCATAGATACGGGAAAAACCCTGTGACACACACCAATACCCTCCAACAAATTGGGGCTCAATACGGTGAAAACAGGGGTCACTACATAACCTTTTCCTTATTGCATGCTTCCACAAATGAGGAGTTGGCGAAAATCTGTAAAAGTCATAATTTTCGATAAAATACTGATAAATTTGAACAACTGTTGCCATCTTATCCTCTGTTGCATTTATAGCGGCCCATATCAAATAAGCATAACTTCTGTCAGGTTTTTGGAACACGGGCTCCACTTGAACACTCATGTCTCTGTAGAATAGTGTAAGTGAAAATGATCTTTGTCTTTATTTAATACATTACTGTATGTAAAGCCTAAATTGATACATTTTTTGCAACTCTTCCTTCAGTCTCAAGGACAAGTTACACAATAGCATACTGTACTGGGATAAAGTAACTTTTTTTTGGAAACGAAACAACTTGCAAAGGCCACACATTACTTAAGTCATGAGTTTATGCCATCTGGTGGACAATCGAAACATCGCAGCCTAGTAAATCATTCTCATTATCATTTAACAGATCAGGCCCCCGTCAGCCAGGCATGAACCGTGGCTGGGAAGGCAAACGCAACGAAGCATGCAAGAGGTGAGCAGCGGCGGATTCCAGGTTTCTGCCAGGTACAAACCAGGCATTTGCTCGAATAAAGTGTGTCGGTGCAGTATACATTTTGACTCTATCCTCACTGCCCACCTCATTACGGACTGCCTTTGGGAGTGCAGAGAGACTTCTCTGATCAGCCCCTGCATCGCGGGGTCACGGACTGCAGACCTCATATCCGGATACACTAACATTGTGGAGGACTTCCGGGTCACATTGTGGTGAGCTTTTTCCTGTATCCCCTGCTGGATGTCGGTTCAGCAGAGCTGAGAAAACCCAGACAGAGAGAGGGCGCGCCATCCAAGGCACAACGTGGGCGGTTGGCGAATGAGTATACTCATTATATGCATTTATTTATCCTGTGTTTGTGAGTTTGCATTTGTTGGTTTTATTCATATTCATTTTTATTAAATTGTATTTTTTCATGCTGCACTAGGATCGGGCGCTTTCTTTTCTTGTTGTTCACAGATTTCTGGGAGTTCGTTGGTCCTTGATGAGAGCAGCCAGATCCTAGCATGGACCCTTGGTTTGGTTGATATATTTTTACATTTTTCACATTTTTCATTTTTATTTTTATTTTTATCTTTGACACACTTAGTGTCATTTTTTCTGTATTTTTCCATTCATCATTCATTTAGTATCATTCAGGAGGGATTCATTAGTGCAGTAGTCATAACTACCAACACATGCCATTTTATTATATTTGTATTGTTCACTGGCATATATTTGTGTTTACAGCAGCTTTTTAAACATTGGCACTCAGCATTTTATTATAACATATTGCATGTATTTTTATTAGTGTGAGTCAATCATCCATAATACTGTTGCATTCACTTTTGCCATTCACCTTTGCTATATCCATTTAATACAATCATTTGGTAATTAGTCTGATTTTACACCTGAGGAGCGCAGTCTATTCTTTGTTTGTTATATATATATATATATATATATATATATATATATATATATATATATATATTTTTAAACAATAAACAAACAGAAGCGGAAGATCCATAGCATGTAACTGTTTAAACAAATGAGTACAATTATTACAAAACTGCAGCCCAAAGGAAATACACTTACAGGATTAAAAAAAGCAACCGTACGTGGGAGAGAAATCTCTGTGTGAAGACATCAACAGGGGTGGGTTGAAGCGGTTGGAAGATCGTATTGTGGTTAGGCAGGCCAACAAGGGAGGAAGCATTGTGACAGAATCGTGAGGAGTACGTGGCTGAGGCAATGAGATTACTTTCAGATAAAGCTTCTTATATGGTCTTAAAAGATGACCCTACATTGGATTATCAGCTGGAGCTATGTTCCATGTTAAGGGGAGCTCTTGATAGTGAACTCATCACTAAAGATGAATTTAAGTTTTTCTACGTTGCCAATCCATGTATTCCTATCTTCTATCACCTCCCGAATTTCAACAAAAGCCCTGTGAACCCGCCAGGTAGGGCCATTGTATCAGGGTTGGAGTCTATGACATTGCGTGTGTCCAAATACGTGGACCATTTTTTACAACCTTATGTGGTCCTACTTTGTTCATATATTAGGGACACGCTCCACGTCATAGACTCCCTCTCTTCTATCCAGTGGAAATCAACCTATAAATGGGCCACCTGTGATGTTCAATCTTTATATACATGTATACATCATGGTAAGGGTCTCAAGGCGGTTGGCCATTTTTGGGGGGTGGTGGAAGTTTTCACGAATCACAACGTAACTTTATTCTCTCCCTTGTCGGCTTTATACTTAGACACAATTATTTTCTGTTCGGGGAGAACTTCCATCTCCAGACCTGTGGTACGGCCATGGGACCACGTTTGCCCCCAGCTATGCTAACCTATTTATGGGGTATTGGGAATCCAGATTTATCTGGACCAATGCACGGCTGGGGGCAGGCTTGGTGTTCTATGGCCGTTACATCGATGACATCTTGATCATATGGGATGGAGATGGGGGCGATCTCGAGCAGATATTGACCGACTTTAACTCCAATGATATGGGCCTCAGATTCACCCACCAGGTCAGTTCATCAATATAGTTTTCTTGGATTTGCAATTATCGATAGGTTCGAATTTTAACATCAATACACAGGTGCACTTCAAGGATGTGGCGGTTAACAGCTATTTACATGCTAAGAGCAGCCACCATTCAAAGTGGTTACGCAATATTCCCCTTAGTCAATTTAATAGGCTAAGGAGGAATTGCTCATTTGACCAGGTCTTTGAGGTGCAATCCTGTCATCTTAACGACAATTTCAAACAGAAGGCTTATAACACAACTCTAGTGCAGGAGGCATTTAACAAAATTTGGGCTGTGGAGCGTGTGGATCTGCTAGCCAAATCTAAGCTTGAACAATCTGCGCAACCTATGGCTTTGGAAAGTAAAAATAGAAACACCCATGGTGTTAAATTTATCACTAAATTCAATGGCTATTCCAATAAAATTAAACAGATTATGAATCGCCATTGGAAAGTTTTGCTTTCAGATCCACACCTTAGTAGTAATTTGCCTATTACAGCACCACTGGTCTTTCGTAAGGGTTTAAATAGCAAGAACATCTTGGCCCCGAGTAAACTGAGTGATAATACATCAGGTACTGCAGGGAAACATTTAGTGCCTGGGAATGTTAAGTGTGGTAGATCTAGATGTTCGATGTGCAAACATCTCCAGGTCTCGGACACTTTTTCCTCATCCAGCAATCCCTCTGTCTATAGACTGAAGAGTTAAATCAATTGTCTTTCAACTTATATAGTTTATGTATTATCCTGCTCGTGCGATCTACAGTATATAGGTCGCACGAAAAGAGCACTGTGCGTCAGATTCCTTGAGCATAGACGTGCTATTGTCAAGGGAGTATTGGAGCACAGTGTTCCTTGTCACTTTGCTCAAGTACATTCTAAAGATCCTAGGGGGCTTAGTATCATGGGTATGGAGAGCATCCCCAAAACCAAACTAGGTGAGGATAGGTTTAAGTCATTATGTATGAGAGAATCCTTCTGGATTTATTCTCTCGATACGCTCTCACCCAAAGGCTTGAATGAGTGCTTGGACACAAGCACATTGGTTTAGTCTGTTCTTCTTCTGCTGTTCTTTGCCTAACTGCTCAGGTTACTATTTTGATCTCTCCCCATGTCAATGATATTCAAAACTACTAAATAGGAAGGGTTCTGTTGTCTTTGGAGAGTTTCCTTTAGAATAATTAATTCTATTTTTCAAATAGGTTCTTATACTCAAGATTAGAGTCAATTCCAAATCTATATTGATTTTATTATAGAATTTTTTAATAATTTCAATTGCATTCAAATTTATTATTATTATTATTTTTTTTTAAATTAAATTTAATTATTATTTCCCTGTATAGGATTGCTTATGTATTCCTATATGTTTCCTTTTTTTATAACTGTTATTGTTAGGAATGTGAGCACACAGCGTCTCAGGCGGAGCTCACGGCTCTCTCCTTACACTGCTCAGACCTTTTCACTACAACCACGCAAGCCCCCTTCAGCTTCATCACTTACCCCTCGGCATGGTGGGACGCTCCACGAGGTTCTTCCTCCTCGCTCTGCGCCGCAGCCGTCGGCACGGAATCGCCGCCCCGCACGCACGTGCGCACCCCACGTTGCTTCCTCTATATATATATATACTGCATTACAATTCATGAATTTATGCCATCTGGTAGACACGCGAAGCATTGCAGCCTATTAAATCCTAATCATTATCATTTAACAGATCAGCCGCCCGTCAGCCAGGCATGAACCCAGGCTGGGAAGGCAAACGCAACGGGGCTTGCCAGAGGTGAGGAGCGGCGCATTCCAGGTATCTGCCAGGTACATACTGGGTATTTGCTCGAATAAAGTGTGTCGGTGCAGTATATAGTTATCATCATTTTGGTGTTGTTTTTTTATGATTACATAAAAGTGAAAGGAAGTGAGAATAAAAACAGAAAATTGCGCCAAAACCACAATCAAATTTGATCAATTACCCAACCCACTTGAATATGTAAAAAAAGTGTGAGGAACGGGGAGTTATGCCACCTTCGGCGCACTCCCCACTTACCTCTCTCTTCGACCGGGACTCGGCTCTGCTCCCGCAATGGGCGCACATGTGCCTGCCCCCACAGGCTCGTCCGCGCTGCTCACCTTCTACCCCTGCCATCTCGGGCTGCTCCCGCTGTACCACTACATGCGCACCCTCACCGAACCAAACAGAGACGATCATGGGCACGCGTGCACATGGCCACGCGCACAGAGGTGCCTCTAGCCCTGCAGCCCTGCCTCTCTTCTATCTGAGGTCCTCCTTGCACCTGCACTCTGCCTACTCCAGCCTCTGCTGGACTCATACCCCCACGCTGCAGGTTCTCATTGGATGCTCTCACCTACTTATGCTCAGCTGTGCCACTGGCACTTTGGCTGAGCATAGTTCTAGTTGCGTTGCACTCACCTCTTCTCTGCCTCCATAGTCTTGCCTTGTCTTTCTGCTTACCTTCCTGTGTACCGACTCGGCTTTCCACGATCATCCGCTCTTCTCCTGACCTGAACTCGGCATTCGGTCAAACGACTATTGCACTCTCTCCAAACCTGACCTCGGCAACCTGACAATGACGACTCTACCCTCTCCAAACCCGAACATGGCTAATAGTACCTGCAATGTTCCGCACCTCTCCAACCCTGATCCGGCTACCCCGACCAAATCTACAATCCAGATGTGACCTCGTGGCTGTGGGTGGCGTTATATCCTTTTCCATCTCAGCACCGTGGTTTCCACCTTGTTTGTGGTGAACACAGTGCGACAAAAAAGAAGTGTAACGTTACCCATTAAAGAACCAAAATAAATAAACAGAAGAATAATACAAAGTATGGATAATAGACACACTCATATACAGGCTGGTGTTGCTATGTTCCATGGGGCGGAAAAGGGGCACTGCCTTCCAAAACAAGCCACGCCCATTTCAGACAAGATAAACCCAACCTATTTCAAACTGAATGTATTGTCATATTGTATATTCAGCACATACTATATATACAGCGTAAATGTTACCCAGCCGATCACCATTACACTTGTGTGGCCGACATTTTAATGTTTGCAGCCATAGCACTCACAGTGGGTTTTATCTTCCATTCAGATGTTACAATGCTTGCAATATGTTAAATTTGCTATTTATCATATATAGAAGGTAACTGGCATCTTATAGACCTGTATATGTATTTAAAAAAAATGCTGGATTGAAAACTGAGCATAAAATTACATTTTTGGTCCTAAATTCCTAAATATCAATCACTGCATCATTATAGATGTATGTATAATTTTATTTATATAGCGCTATAAGGGAGTCAAGGAGTTAAACTCGATTTACAGGGTAGGAAAATGCAAGGGTGTTGGGTTTCATGCATGTGATGCTTGAAACTCCTGATTGAGCAGGGTGTAAAAGGCAGGAAATAGCTGCTTTTCAGAGTCCCTGTTGGAGTCTGTTGAGGAACACAGATAACAGAGCTCCCACCTGCAGGGATCAGGCTTGTTGATCAGAGGGATTTACCTTGCAACAGTGGGGAACCAAAAGCCCCACATAGCAGAGAACCGTGCACGAATAGGGCAAAAAACGTACTGGGAGAAGCAGGACTTCACCCCTGTATCTTAAAGGGCCTGGAGAAATCGGAGACGCTGAATCAGAACATTAAAACTTTCTAATAAGACTTTCTATATTGTTCCCTAGTCTTGGTACTGTTTTATATGTTTTGGGGTTAGAAACCAGATTAGCTGGTAGCCCAGTTAGAAAGGGCCGGAGTAATGTTTATTTAGTTTCCCTAAAGGGAATAGGTGTTTGTTTTATGATTTATGTTTTGCCTTAACGGTGCAGTAGCTCCAATGTTTTTGTTGTTTTTTGTGGAGAATAAAACCAGTCATTATTGTGGTTTAAAACCAGAGATGAACATGAAACACAGACAGAGCTCAATGCACATCCAGTGAAACTTTATACACGATACAGTGCCTAAATATACATGTATTGATATCTATTAAATAAAATGGTCTTTTAGTTTAACATGCACCAAAAGGAGAAAGAGATCATTTGGGCGGCAGTGTTTTGAATGACTTGTAAAGGAGAGAGGGGGGAGGAAGGGAGGTCAAATAGAAGAATGGTGTAGTAATCAATACAGGCTCGAACAGGGGCATACATTAGTATTTTAGTGGTAGTAAACATAGGAATATTACAAAGGAAGGATCTGCAAGATTTAGTAACAGTGTTTATAGTATGTGGGGAGGAGCGTGCTTGTGAGACTGGGTGAGTAGTGGGGTTATTGACTGCAATAGAGAAGGGGAAAATTGATCCTGGTTTTGGAGGGAATGAGAAGTTCTGTCTCACCTTTTTTAAGATTAAGGCTATGAAGGGCAATGCATGCCAAGATTACTGATAGGCACTCTATATATTTTGACTGCAAATGAAGTCAAGTGTGGATAAATATAACTGTCTGTCATCAGCATAAATATGACCACTGTATCCAAATGAGTCAATGAGATCACCCAGAGAGAGTATACATAGAGAGAGAGAAGAGTAAGAGATCTAAAACGTAGGGACGTCACTTTCTTAAAGGAATAAGGAGCTACTTGCGATCCCTTACTATATACCCCCCAAGGAATGATTAACCCCTTAAGTGATAATTACATGTTAATCCCATACTAGTGCATACCCAGAAAACCCACCTACAGACAGCTGTTTCGACCTTTATGGGTCTCATCAGTGTGGGGTTTTCTGGGTATGCACCTAAACACGGGCTGTGCTCAAAGCTGTGGCCATGCAGCAAGCTTAAGCCTATAGGGAACCATGTTAAAATGGGTTTTGAAGCAAAAAGTGGCACTGTGTGCTCATTTGCATGTCATTCCCCAGAATCCCTTGCTGCAGTGGAAGTGCTGTTTGCTGGGTGATAATGGTGAAAGGTGGGGCTGCAGACCTGCAGACCTGCCTAAGACATGCAGATGAGCATACAGATACTGTTGCGGCAGCTTTTATTCTAACAAATCACCGGTTTGTCCCTGGCTGGTTCCTGGAATGCGACGCTGTTCACCTGGAGCATGCCGCGTTCACCTTGCATTCCCAGCCACGGGTCATGCCCGGCTGATGCAATTATTGATAATGGTTTGGATTTTAATAGGCTGCTATGCTTCGCGTGTCCGCCAGAAGGCAGAAATTCATGAATTGTAATGCGCCGAATCAGTAATGTGTCGGCTTGCAGGTGTTTCGTTTAAAAAAGATACTGTACCACAGTGTGCTATTGTAACTTGGCCTTGGGCTTGAGACTGAAGGAAGAGGTTGCAAAAATGTATCAATTTAGGCTTTTCATATTAAAGAAAGACAAAGACCAGTTTCAGTTTCTGTTACACTATTCTTGCAGAGACCCACCATGAGTGTTCAAGTGCAGCCCGCTTTCCAAAAACCCGACAGAAGTTATGCGTATTTGATATGGGCCGCGATGAATGTAACAGATGATAAGATGGCAACAGTTGTTCAAATTTATCAGTA
>WSYH01017126.1:0-12305 GCA_036426205.1 Ascaphus truei
ACTCCAGTCCTCAAGGGCCATCAACAGGTCAGGTTTTCAGGATATCACTGCTTCAGCACAGGCGGTGCTGAGCAGGGATATCCTTAAATCTTGACCTGTTGGTGGCCCTTGAGGACTGGAGTTGGCCGCCCCTGCTTTAAGGCATTCTACACAAACCAACATCCAAGCAGTGATTGAAAGGAAGATATACAGTACCAAAATGGGCAAGAAAGGAAGATTCCAGTACCATTGTGGCAAGAAAAATGAAGATATACAGGAAAACACCATGAGGGGGACAAGCAAGGAAGAGGTATTAAAACGTACCATGGTGGCAAGAAAGTAAGTATACAGAATACCCTAGGGGGCAGAAAGAAAGATATACAGTAACATGGGGTTGCAAGAAAGGAAGGGATATAACAAAGTAACGAGGGGGGCAAGAAAAAGGACGATTACAGTTACCATGGTATTAAGAAAGGAGCGATATACAGTACCAAAGAGGGGGCAAAAAGGAAGATATACAGTAACCATGGGGCAAGAAAGAGAAGATATACAGTACCATGTGGCATGAAAGGAAGAATACAGTACCATGGTGGGGTGGCAGAAAGGAAGATCTAACATGGGGGGCAAGAAAGGCGCTCAAAATAGCCGTACCATGATGGGCCAAAAGAAGATATACAGTACGCAATGAGGCAAGGAAAGGAGTATATACAGTACCATGGGATGGCAAAAAGGAGGATATACACAAGAACAGTACCAGGTGCAAGAAATTAAGATATACAGTACCATGGGGGGGCAAGAAAGGACGATAATAAAAGTCCCATGGGTGGGCAAGAAAGTAGGAAATATAAGTAACCGAAGCATGGGGGCAAGGAAGGAAGAATTACATACCATGGGAGCAGAAGGAAGACATATAAAAACAGGGTGTGGGGGTGGGGCCCATGGGGGGACAGAAAGGAAGATATACATGCCCTGGGGGGCATGAAAGTAAGATATCCATTACCATGGGCAAGAAAGGAAGATATACAGTGTCGCGAAAAAAGGGTAGGCCTGAAGGGGAAGATGGATACAGTAACTGGGGGCAAGAAGGAAAGATAGTGACAGTGCCATGGGGCATGAACGGAGATCTACAGTACCAATGTGGTACAATGAAAGGAAGATATACGGACCATGGGTATGAAAGTAGGATTACAGTACCGGGGTGCAGAAAGACGATATAAGCAGTAGCCATGGTACAAAAAACTGGGGGCAAGACAAAGGACAGCAATACTGTACTAGGTCTTTGACATGGTGAAAAAGGGGAAGGGATGTTGCCATGAAATACGTCCGTACATTGGGATGCTTAGGAACACAGGGACAGCATAGATAAATACAGGGCCATTAAAGGACGATGAGAATATCATTCTTTCAGTAACACTAGGCTGGAGGGTCCTTCTTAGTACCAAAATGACATGGGAAGCGACAAGTGACATGTTTAAAAGAGTTACATCTGGGTGACTGGGTGGCAGTTACCTAGGCTGTAAGATTTACTCCCTTTCTTTGGCACGTTACTAGCAAACATAGTGAGGATAGCAGGCTGGGAGGGATTTGGATATCCTTTTTCCTCTCTACTCCCTTAGAGTGCTATCAAATATCTCCTTGTGCTGACCGCCGAACCGGGCGTCGTCGTTTTGCCAACGGGCAATTTAACCCTCTGTCCTCTTCCCTTTCTTATCTTTATAATTGGTCCTCTATCAATACCCACAGGACAAATAAAAAGAAATCGGCGAAAAAAAAGCGCGAGTGTACAAGAAGTTCATTACAACCCACCAGAAATACACAAACACGCAACTCTGTGCAGATTAAATTGGATACACATTAAACAACGTCTTTGTCATTGCAGAATGTGGCTTTAAGTAGGCCCAAAGAAAAGAACCGTTGTATTTATTTGATTCTGTGTAACATTGTGTTTTTATGTGCAAACTAACAGGGATGGCCACACTTAAGGGGGCTGCTGTAGTGAGTTTAAGGGGCGAGTAGTGTGTGACCGTAAAAAATAAGGAAAAAGGGAAAGAGAATCATAATAACAAAAAGACTGGGAAAAGGGGCGTTTCCATTGCAAGTATAGGAAGGGAATATGAAGAGCAGGTTTGTTACGGTGGAATTGAAATGAAATGAAAAGAGCCGTGTCAGGAGAGAAGGAAACAGGTGACGTTTAGATAATGATAATTCTATGATGATATAGCTAAACTACATGATCAAAACAATGGAAGGAACTTGTATGCAGGTATAGAAAGGTGGATACCAGAAACCAAAACAAATGGTACGTTTAAATATGGTGTGCAAAGAAATTGAAGCTAAAGGATGGCTACTAGAAAGTAAGGGTCTGTAGAAGAAGATCAAAAAAATAGTGAAAGAAAAGTATATAGGATATAGTCTACCTATCTCTACTGTAGATCTATGGTAGTAACCTCCAATAAAATCTCACTTGTTGCACATCACATGTCTAGACAGGTCTAAGCAACCCTGCGTTTCACTTCCACCCATTGTCTCCTAGCACACAGTGTGGTAACTAGTGCTGAAACACAGTGATATTCATTTATTGGCTATATGTGGCCAGGGTTTTTTGTCGGCCCTTAAAAAAAATTCCACCCCTAACTTAACAGTGTGTTGTGTTGTTTGTATATATAGTATAATACAGAAATTATAGTATATATTACTAAAGAGCTGTAAGGGCCCCGCGCTCTTGAGCTACAAAACTAGGTAATGACAAGTTTAAAAAAACAATCTGTAGAGAGACCTAGGTGACCCCACTAAGTATAAAATAATATTAATAGAAAACTAAGTTTACTAGAAGAGACTAAAGAGTCATTCTTTCACTCGTTCTAGAGCAGGTTTTGTTTTTAATCCTCACGATAGATTACCAACCCAGCACTACATGGAAAGCTGTAGACAAATGAGGATAGCACGGATTCTTAGCCGTTAATTCCTCTTCTGTCTGTTCTGCCGCTGGTAGAATGCCTTTTGATGATGCCATCTGAAATCTGAACAAGTGCACTATCACACTAAAAACTCTCACGTAAACCTCGCAACACCAGGAAAAAAAAAGAGACCCCGGAAGTGGCAGAAGAATAACCGGTAACCTCGCCACCCGACAAGTCCGCCCCAAATTTCTGCTTTAAAACAATTAAAAAAAAAAGCCACTTCCAGACTGTATTATGTTCAGAAAAAAAGAAACCCAATCCCAGTGCTTTTTCATGTTTCAAAGTAAAACATAACTTGTTAATAATGGATTTACCATAAACCTACCAACCTTACGCGCCCTCCATAAAGAGACACTTCAACTTGGTTTAACCCAATTATATAAATAAACTTTGAAATAAACCTTGTTGTACCAAACGACGTGTTCGCTGGAGCTATAGCCTTTCAAGCAAGCAGTGGAGTCATAAGTTTGGTACTGGTTAAAGGTGTAAATCCCCCATATCCCGGGGAGGGGGTAAAAGGGGGTCCAGGTTGCCAATTAAAAATCTTAAAATGGCTTTCTTGAATGGGAAGTGTTTTCAATCAGGTGTTTCTTAATCCTTTCCACGATCCACGTCCCTTCCCCTATCGCAAAACTATCGCCAGCCCTGTCTAATTTGGTGGAGAACCAAAATAACGTTGTGGATGGTGGGGTTCTAAGGGCTGTACTAGCACTTGCCTGATCAATGAAAAGGAGGGATGCCAGAAGAAATCACAACCCTTCCAGTCTAATGTAAAAAACTAACTTTATGGTTGTCATCATTGGGTCTCACAGGCAGAAAAAATATCACTTGTGAGCACAAAAAATAAAAAGAAAAAAAATTCAGTTCACATTCCAGACCGGTCTGCAAAAACCACTAAAATACTTTTCATCCTTCTTTTTCACAAACCATTATCCAAAAAGAGGGGAAAGCGATTGGCCGCTAAATAATACCATGCTAAATCCCTAAAAAAAAACGTCCATCCACTACGCCAAGGATTCTGGTAAATGACAAGCGAATGAGCACTCTCAATCAATTGGATAAAAATGATAGATTATTACACAGATAAGAACCCTGTACAACATTTCCACTGGGAATGAGAAGGAGGCGGGTAGAGTAGAAATATTATCTCTGAAACATTATGTACAGTCTGGTTAGAAATGGAATTCGAAGATGAATAATATATATCATAGATATATATATATATAAATATATATAGGTATTTCCAATTATATAAGTATAGATATTATATCTATCTCATAATACCAACAAAAGACTTGTTAAGCCGATCTTCAAATAATTCAAAAAATTCATAAAGATGATAGAAAACGTTCCTGTGATGCGAACGAATAATATGCGTTTATTTGTAGCGGTTGGGTTTCGAGATACACTGCGATCTCATTACAATGTCTCCTGCATGTTACAAAATGCATAGGAAGAGCAAGGATTAACAGCTTTAAAAACAGTGTCCTCTGGTAATTGTATCTGTGCTTGTGTCCTAGAGAAATGTTCAAGAAAACCCGTGTGGATGAGATTTAGTGGCTGGAGGTGTCACCGGGTCCCTGAAAGCAATGAAGAAATATTGGGTCTGTGTAAAATCGAGTGTGGCATAAAAATGAATGGTGAGCCACAAAGTCAATACAACTGGTGCTCTAACACAAGGTGTGTGTGGAGTAGAGGGATTATATAAATGGTTTGGGTGGTTGTTGAAATTGAGAGTTTGTAGCACAGCACTAAAAGTGTGTGTGTGGATACGATATTGTCCTATTAAGGTGTATAGGGATGGAAAAATAAGGATATGAGTAGGTGTGAGAGACCAGCTGTGTGTGCATACAATATCACAGTATGTCATTACTATAGCACTAGCCGAACTCTCTTCCCCTGGACTCTCGAAGGCCATGTTGTACATCGCGTTCTATATAGAATAGTATGAATTTAAAAGGGGAGCAAATATATTCCGAACTACATCCCTTAGACCGACCTTCTAATAAAACTATAAATTTTCTAGACAGAAATGGCCGTCCTTTCACCAACACTGATATTTGCTTTTTCCGATTTTTCTCGTAACTTACCCCTGTGCGAAAATGTCTTAATCAAAAAATTGGGGGGGGGGGTGTCAGAGGGCAAAGAGCTGAATATAGATCAAGAAAAAAGGCTCTGCGATATTGTAGCAATATGTATTCTGTTTGACTGAGTCTTATATTCTCACCATAAAACATGTGGAAACTGCAGGGTTGGTGGCTACTCATGCTCAGACTCTCTTTAGTGGCTAGAGTGGTTATGGTTAACTTATGCACAGTTAGAATGGTCCTTGAATTAGTTGGTAGAAATGGAGAATTCTGTACTTGGAAAAAATATGTTTAAGCTTTTTAATTTGACAATACATCATTTGATGCAAATACATGAACAACCAATTGAGATCAGTTTGCAATAAATCACGACTGAAATTACTATTTTTGCCAAGATGTTTAGTTTTTATATTCTGCAAAAAATGACTGTAAACTATTTGTTTTTCTTTTTTAATCCAGTAGGCTATCCAAACTGTATTAATAATTTTTTGCAACCATATTATATTTCAGAGACCTAAAAACTTTTCAGTTCAAAGACAATCCATTAAGAGCGGGTTTTATATTTGGTGTCGAGTAATGTGCGGCATAAAATAAAGTAAAACTATTTTTGACACATCGTCTTCACTATTTTAACTTAAAATGTTCAGGAAACAATGCTCAGATCAGCCAATTTTCTATTTATCCACTTTGTGCGAATCCAAATACATATTCAATCCCTTTCACATCATCCTGATGTCTGCGATTCTAAAATAAGATGTTGAACTATGGTTTTTTGTAAGCAAAAAAAAAAAAAACAATCAAACCGAGCAACTTGGGATGGCCCCTAAGGAATGAACGAAGGCCATTTCCAGAAAGGACAATTGCCGCGCTGACCGTGCGGACCGCTCCGTGCTGATCCCCTGCATCCTCATGAGTATGTCTGTTAGAGGGGGCTCCGCGAGCGTCCGCAGTCGTGCCTGAGGCGTTATGAATTTTTCAGAGTCCGAAACAGCCAAGCTGTTTTTTTTTCATACATGCTCACTGGGAGGGGGAAGGTGAGGAAGTAAAATCAAAAGGTGCTTTTACAGGAATTGAAGGGTGCGCTCCAGGTGGAAAGTAAAGGCCTGTGGGGAAGGGCTCGTGAAAAAAAAAATAAAACAAAAAAAAGGGAGGGCGTGGAACACAAGAAGGGGGGCGGAAACGGGGGGAAGGGGAGGAGGGGGGCGGGGAGGGGGTGATAAGCGGGTGGAACGAAGGAAATATGAGACTTTTACAAATCGTTGCTTTGCGGGCGATTTGAGAGCCCATATTACTTCCCTAAGAAAACAACGAACTGAGCTAAAAGGAAGTAAAATGAAAAGAGAAGAGAGGAAAAAGGGGGAAATGGCCCTCCTCCTAGCCTCCCCCCCCTTCCCCCTTCCCGATCTCGCACGCTGCTTCGCCTGCATGGGCATGAAATCGCGCAGATTCACAGCCAGCTAGCCCATGCGTCAGCTCGCCTCACACTGCAACCACCCCCCCATACCACCAACCTACCAACCAACCCACCCAAACTGCTAACCGCCTCTATTGACTCAGCCTAACTGGGTCGGGACATGTAACTGTTAACAAAGTCTGGTGTCAAGATGTATTGGTCATAAACGATAAACGGCAAGGGTCAAAAAGCACACCAAAAAGTATAGAAGTTCAATAGATTACAAAAATTTAATCATTTAAAAGTGGCTTAAAAGAAATTGCAGGTAGCATCCTAATTTTTTCAGTGCATACAAGTACCCTTCATCAGGGATAACAGATAGTGCCCCTGCTTATAACTGCCCACCACGCACCACCCCCCGCTATGCCGAACCCTGCTGGAGGCTCTGCTGGCCCTTCTGGCCCGGTGGCAGAAAGTCTCCATCACTCTGAGACGATCATGAGGTGTCCTGCGTCGCGGAGCGATGTACGTGTGACGTTACGTAGCCCAAGCGCCGTTCACATGAATGCACAGTGGAACGTACTAAACCCGGAGGCTGAGAGAAGGCCTCAATGAGGAAGCTCACCATTGCGACGTCTCCCCATCCCCCAACCACAAGCCCGCCAAACGTAGGCGCGACGCCAGAGTCTGTGCTGTGAAGAAACACAGAATTATTCAAATAACAAAACTAAATGAAAGTGTCTCCTCCCCCCCTCCCAACAAAAAAAACACTGGAAACCCTTAGAAAACAAAAAAAAAGGCTAAACATGACCAAATGATTTTTTATGCCAAAAAAGCATAAATAAAGCAACAAAGTATAAATTTAAAAAAAAAATAAAAAATTTACAAAAAAAAAAAAAAAAAATATTTGCGGGTTTAATTCATATAATGTTATTACGTGCCCCCTGAGCCTGTCCTGCTCTTAATTTTTGGAAAAGAAGTGTTTTTTTTAGAGTGTTAAAAAATGCACCTGATTTTATTAAATTCATATCGCATTTGTAACATTTTAGACTACACTAGGGAACTTTTGCTCTTCTTTTAACCTCCTGTACACTTTTAAAATGTCAAACAACCCTTATATCTCCACCTATATCGCCTGGACTTGGTGTCCAGATTTTAAAAAACAATAAGTGTCTTGTCGACAAGGGCAAGAAAGATCTCTTTTGACGCCTATGATAATAGCCATCACGGTGATGGGGGGGGGGTGTGGCGGCGGCGGGGGTCCTTTGCACCTCCAGAGTGATACTATGTCCTGTGCTGTTGTGCTCCTGTTGTATGGGAGACGCGTCTGGCGCCCCCTGTGGAGGGTCGATGAGAATCTTAAACAAGAGTGGAAGAGAAGACCACCGATACAAACCTTTTTTTTTTTTTTTTTTGTTTTTTTTTCTTTTTTTTTTTTTTTCTTGGGAGGTGGGGGCGGAACAGAGAGAGCCAGGAGGGAAGGATAACGGATGGACCGTGGGGGAGGTGGTTTTTCCGGTCAGTGGACAACAGATCATGTGACCCCTGTGGTTCGAGTCGCAATGTCCCCGCATGGGCTGTTGGCTTTTAAATAGTGCCGTGTCCCTGTCCATTCCAGCACTAAAGGTTAAGGGGATTGAACGTAAACTTGTTCTTAGATGCCATGTGAAGAGTTGCCCCTTCCACAATGTCGGTAGAATATGTTTGGTCGCCATTTCTTGCGACTATATATTTGGGGACAAAGGGGAACACTATCTCGTCCTGCTCTTTAACATTATCAGTGCCAAATGCAATGGCTATTTTGTATTTTACTTTCCATTAGCACTACCATTACCGGCTGTCCTTTGCTTTTTGCTTTCATGTTTGTTTTGGACAAGTCTGCCACAAGTTTAGGGGCCAACTTGACACCATCTTCCATCTACCTGAATCAAAGCTGCAGCCATCGGTTGTTTGAGAGGAATAAGGAGATCTTTGCCAAAAAACACCTAATGCTCAGGAAGTGAGTCAGTTACCACATAAACACATCTCATAGATCAGGGTTTCACTCCAGACTCCAGTCCTCCGACCCCCCAAATAGGAGGCTTTTTCAGTATAGCTCTGCTTCATGCAATAATGTGGTTGCAGTTTTTTCGATTGAGAGCCACTTGTGCAGAGCAGTGATATCCTGAAACATACCTTTTGGGGGGTCTTGAGGCTGGGTGGAGCCCCCTGACCTATAGAGTTGAAAATCTACCATGTCTTCCCGGAGATCCGCCCAAGCATAATTCATTTTGTCTTTCCCCCGCCCCCACCCCCACATATTTGCAGTGGCCAGCACACATAGAGGAAATAGAAGCCTGAAATGTGCTGAAATTTTACCATGAGAACTCAAAGAATTAGCTCACACCTTCTCTTAATGCTTACCATTTTGTGTCGCTGTGGAAATTTGGGTAAAGTACACTGTGCATTAAAGTTTAATAATAACCTGACTGACTTTCCTTAGTGCTTTTTTAATTGCTAAATGCTTATATTGGCTACATGTAAGGATACTGAAGGACCTTTTGAATTTGAAAAGGCAGTTGATTATATAGTATATAATATATATATATTATATATTATATTCTATATATACTATATATATATTCTATAGATAGATTCTTTCTTCTGCTGGGGCTTGCTTCCTATTGCCCTCTGTTTGGCTTGCAATAAGATGCTCATTATTACTAGTTTATGGAATGCCTGGAACGTTCTCTTTTTTTTTTTTTTTTTTTTTTTTGTGAACACGAGGGCGATTAGGAAGTACTATGGAGCCAAGCCCTTCAGGGTGATAGTAGACAAAGTGATCTCACTAATGAAGACGCCTAAACATTGAGAGATGTTCATGTTGCGTGCCCCCAGCGCTGCAGTGGCTTCTGCAGCGCAGGGGCCGTTTTTCCCCCCCCCTTTTCCTGCCCACGGATCCAAACATCTGCCAGGGGTCTCTTTCCTGTTCCGGATCAGCACGCGACCCCCAGCCCCCCCCGCCCGACCCCCCCAGCACTCGTTATAACACCCCTCCCAGCTCCCGGCCCACGGGTCCGGAGCTGGCCGATACGATCGGTTCCCGCCGGACGAGCCACACCCCTGGTCGCCCCCTTCCCCTTGCCGTATTCAAGCTCTTTTCCGTTTCCAACCAGGGCATTATGGTGCGAGCGGGTGAAGCAAGGTTCCTCAAGCTCAACACTAAACTTTCCTACATCTGTACTGTATTTTGAGATGTTTGACCATTAAATACACAAGTTAATGAGCGCGTTTGAAATCTCTCAAAAAACCTCCCCTACTCGTTCTCCTCTCTCTCCTCTCTCTCCGTGCCCCGTTTTGTATGATGCGCACCAGAAGCAGCGAACATGCTTGCAGAATACCACCACCAAACATAGCTGAATGAATGCCTCTGAAAAATAATTACAGTGGACTTTTAAATTGGGGGGGGGGAAAGACACTGTCTGTACATACAGTTTTTTATATATTTTACCTTTTTGTTTTTAATATGATGACCCATGGTGAAAAACCAGAAGTCGCTAACACCCTTAGGTGCCTACACATATCAATAATGAAATTTGAACAATAAAACTAGTGGTATCAAGTGAGAAAACATTAATACTACATAAAAGTGTCACCCACCCCCACATGCCAAGTCCCGTCTAGTCTAGCTCCTCCGGGGGGTTGTCCTTCACTCTTCCCCACAAATGCAGATAATCTTCCTCTTCACAATCCGGGGAGCCCACGGGGAGTAGTATACACAAGAACCAGCACTCTAGTGTAGATACTAATAATATATATCTCTAGTGAAACTTGGCCCATATGGTTCCGACTCACAGGAAGGTAGTGATATTCAGCAGAGGTAATCAAGGACTGATCGTGGATATCGGGTAAACCAAGAGTTTGCCCCTGATCATACATTCCATTCCAACAATTTTTATAAAATAACTCTTAAAAATGCACACTTACGTGTTACAGATATAAAAAACAGCATGTAGCTATAAATTTCTATAAAATGACACATTGGGAGACAATGCCGCCGCCTCTCACTCTCCCGCACAGGACCTGACAACACTGTAAGTGTGCATTTTTAAGAGTTATTTTATAAAATTGTTTGGAATCGGATGATCCTGCTATGTGCGTATTTCTCTCTTGCTGAGGTCCCTTCCCCTGATGAAGGGGCAAACTCCGTGGTTAACCTGATATCCACGATCAGTCCTTGATTTACCTCTGCTTTGAATATCACTACCTTCCTGTGAGTAGGAACCCATGGGGCCAAGTTTTCACTAGAAATATATAATTATTAGTACAGCTACACTAGAGTGCTTTTTTTGTGTTTATACTCCCCGTGCTCCCCCTGGATTGTGAGAAGATTTCTGCCTTTTTGTTGTTTTAAAACGGGCATAGAAAGTGTCTAAAGTGTAACCCCCATTATATCATTAGTAAACGAGGCATCCTAATATTTAGGGAACAGAGCACCCATACTGCCCAATATGTTTAATGCACCATTGACATAGTAATACATTTATTGTCTCTTCTTTACTAGCCATTTATTGTGTTGCCGGACACTGAAAGGCTTGAAGCAGTGTGCACAGTTTTTGATGACTTGATTCCTAGTGAATGTTTTCGGAAAAGGCTTGATCACCCGGAGGTTAATTCAGGTTGTGGGGAAGGCCCAGCAGCGTTCCTAATGCTACTGTTGCATATGTTAATCCTTTTATTTAAAGGAGTAAGAGAATCCATTAGACTTGTTTTCCTCTGCTGATGGCTGGAACCATTGCGGTTAATGCTAATGACTTTCAGTAATGCCTTCTGCCTGCTTGCTTGCTTTAATTGTGTTCCAGGGGCTACTCTGACATGGGAGACACTGACCAGCTTCCTGTCTGCCATGGGAGATGGCTTAATTTCACTCATGGATCTTGCAATTTGGGTGTTGCTCTTTTTTGTCAATGAGAAAATGTTTGTTATAGTATTAACCCTTTGAAGTTTGCTTTACTGTTAAGCGCTTCGGTGCAGGAACCAGATGTTAAACATTAGATTCTTGTCGACACCCTTTGTTGATATTTCAACGTACCAACTTTTTACTTTTCCGTTTGATATTGTACTGTAGGTATATAACTCATGTGTTTTTCTTTGTGTTGTAAATCAATTATTTATTTTTAAGGCGAATCAACTCAACTCTTGGATGTTTGGTTTGTGTAGATGCCTTAAAGCGGGGGTGGCCAACTCCAGTCCTCAAGGGCCATCAACAGGTCAGGTTTTCAGGATATCACTGCACTGCTTCAGCACAGGAGCGGTGCTGAGCAGGGATATCCTTAATCTTACCTGTTGGTGGCCCTTGAGACTGGAGTTGGCCGCCCCTGCTTTATAGACGCCTCTTAACTACGATATTTGCTTTGTCTATATACAATGTAAGAACGAGTCTTTAAAATTGTGAGGTGTAGATTTGTGTTTAGAATCTCACTGCATAGTTTTAACCACTTAAAACATCACCAGTACAGATGCAAGCACTTGAATTGCAAGTCGTTAACACGTATAACACAGCTTCAAGCACATACTGCGTTTTCTCCATTTGCTAGCTGGGCTATTATTCATGTGCACTCTAATGTGAAATCCCTGTTAGCTGACCTAAAAACATCTTTTTAAAGAAGTTTAAAATCTAATTGCCTTCAAGTATGTTCTCTTCACTTAGCACATCCTGTTCTTCTCAGGCTGTTGATGAACACATTGACATCAGACAAAAGGGTGCAGCCAGAGCAAATTCGAACCCCCACCTTCTCAACTCTTAACCTCCCCCCCCCTTAACTCTCCTCCACCCCCCTTCAACCTCTCCATCACCCCCTTCACATCTCCTCTCACTTCCATCCTACTCTCCACCACCACGGCACT
>WSYH01017127.1:0-12305 GCA_036426205.1 Ascaphus truei
CTACGCGTTATCACCCAGATGAAGTCCTAGTTCCAGGACGAAAGCGTATCTACATTCCAGCAGAATCTCCTGATCACGGAGAGGTATTATATACTATTATGCTTGTTAACATCTACTACTTAGGAACCAGTCAATCCCAATATATCCTCCGTTTATTATGCTCAAATTCATGTGTACTTAGCAGTTTTGCGCCGCGTTCCCCTTCCCACTATATATGATATTGCTTTCAGTGGTTTTTTTTAATCTGTTGTTAGTTTGTTTCACAACTTTGCCCTAATTTCCAACTGCAAGAACTTGATGCATACAACACCACTGAGATTAGCTAAGGTCACAAGGAGTTAACAATGCGATTCAAACAGGTGTCAACCTGCTTGAGAGGCCTTAATTACCACTAGCAATTGCAAGTGGTTTCGGTTGAAAAGATTGGAGGCGTTACTGGTGAAAAACGAGAAGGAAACTGAACATAAGTCATTCAAAGAGAATGTGAGGTTGTTTTTCTTTGCTAAATCTCGCATGTTTTTTGCACCAATTGTCCAGTTTTGCAGAGAATTAGGAGGACGTAAAGCCTGTAGAAGACGTAAAACTGGTATACAATTTTGATGCACGTGGAAATGCTTTTCTCATATAAAATACAATGCTTTCTCTACATAAACAGTGTAGAAACAGTGAATGAGTTCTCCAGTAACATCAATATTTCATGGAAACAATTCTAAATTTGTTTTGCAAAAAGCATGAGTTATGGATGTCCATGTGTCGAATGACTCACCTTGCACTCTGACTTTCTTATTAATTTGTTGAGGACAGGCTCTTCAGCAGCATATTTTCATGGCCTGGTGTAACACAGACCAATCTGGATGTATCCACTTCACTTTCTCTTCGAGTATTTTTATATTATCCTGAGAGAAAAGAACGTTCTCAAGTTATGTGAATATTTTACTATAAACACCCTCATTGTTAATTTATGATTGGGTGTAAAAACCCGCCTCCACTTAAGGAACGTTGCAAACACTTTACACGTACACAAAAAAGACAGACAGAGCCCTAGTGGTAGCACTCTATTCCTAAATGATATGGTGATTATTTAAAATAACTTTATTATTGACATAACGTTAAAATATTGGGGTCTAGAAACAAGGATTAAATATTCCAAGTGTGTGTGTGCTCTATTGGATTAGTGTATCCAGAAGACGGTGTACATAATGGTTTAATGTCCAGTGTTAGGGTAGTTCACTGGCCCTAGTGTTCCTCATATAGAGTGAATTGACTAGAGTTCTAGTGGATTGTCAGCAGTATGAGCCACTCATGCAGTGCCCCAGTAGGATATACTAGTTGGTGTCTTAAGTATGGGACCTATGCTGTGCTATTGCGTGATGGCAGCTAAAGATATTAAAGTTGTTTATAGAACAAATCTTGGTCTAAGTGCACTATTTTATGTTTCCGTCACCTCCCTATACATAGGTGTGTGTTGAATAGGGTGTATGGTGCCTGGTACAAAAACATCTACAGTGGTTGATGTCTGAGGTATGCTGTTACTAGTATTGATGAAACTTATACTGGATATATATGACACTGCATATAACTATGTTCTGAATAGAATCCAAGTTTAATAGCTAAACAATGTACCGGGGTGTATCGGAGTGGTTTTTAGGTGTTTGTCGGGGTGTAATCGGTCGTTGAGAACCTGTCCCAGTTGGACAGTGTATTGCATGTGTGGTTGTTCTGCACTCCAGGGGTTAATTTGGTTAGGTTTGCCTATGCTAAAACGTATAGTACCCATTGAGACTGTCGCTGTATCAGGGAAATAGCATTGTGGCTTCCTTGCCTAGTTAGGTAATGCAGTGTTGTGCCAGATATATATGTTGCCTTTACTGGTAGGTGACTACTGAGTCCATGGGACCCTAGTAGTGTATTAGTGTGACTGGAGGCGCCACGCTGACTCTCTAAATCACTGAGTCAGTCTATCCAGCCTTGTGAAAAGCACCGCGAAACGCGGCGTCGGCAAGCACGTGACCACGTGCACGCGGAGGTGTCTCGGTCACATACACTGACTCAGTGTTATTGAGAGAGTCAGGGTGGCGCCTCCAGTGCACACTAATACACTACTAGGGTCCAATGGACTCAGTTAGTCACCTACCAGTAAGGCAACATATAATCTGGCACAACACTGCTTACCTAATAGGCAAGGAAGCCACAATGCATTTCCCTGATCAGCAAGCAGCTCCATAGTGGTACTATACGTTTAGCAATAGGCAAACTAACCAGAAATTAACCCCTGGAGTGACGCAACACAACCACACATGCAATAGCCTGTGCCAATGGGGACAGGTCTCTCAACTGACCGATATTACACCCCAAAAGTACAGTACTTAGCTACTAACTGGTAATATTCAGAACATAGTATAGCAGTGTCATAATATATACCTTATAAGTTTCATCAATACTAGTATACAGCATACCTCAGCATCAACCCACTGTAGATGTTTATGTACCAGGCCCATACACCCTATTAACACACCACCTATGTTAGGGAGGTGACGGAAACAAAAATAGGGGCACTTAGACAAGAGTTGTTCTATACAACAACTTAATTATGCTTTAGCTGCCATCAGCAATAGCACAGCATAGGCCGCATACTTAAGAAGCAACAACTAGTATATCCTACTGGGGCACTGCATGAGTGGCTCTAACTGCTGACAATCACTAGAACTTAGTCAAATTCACTCAATGAGGAAAACATAGGGCCAGTGAACTACCCTAACACTGGACATATAAACCAATATGGACACTTTCTGGATACACTAATCCAATAGAGAAACACACACTTGGAATATTTAATCCTTGTTTTAGACCCCAATATTTAACGTTATGCAATAATAAAGTTATTTTAAATAAACACATACATTTAGGAATAGAGTGCTACCACTAGGGGCTCTGTCTGTCTCTTTGTGGTATTTAGTACATGCCCCTTGCAGCACCACTCCTCTGGAATATACCAAGCTAAGCGTGGGGCACACCATACGTTCTCATTCAATCAATTTACACAGTTAAACAAATTTAAATGATATACAAACTGTTTTGTTAGACATGGAAAGCAAGAAGGTAGAAATAAGTCTTACAACGACCCGAAACAGCGGTAAAGTAGATAAACACCGAGCTCTGGCGGTAGTGAGTTTCATATCTCTGAAGCTGCACAAAAAGACTCCCACCATTGTAGGGTGCAGCAACCCGTGTACAGAGAGGGGAACCCCTTGAGGACCTGAGATCATAGCCTGTTATCCTCCGAGGATTCAAGAGATGCAGTAGGCAGGTCCTTGCCCTTGGAAGGTTTTAAGGACAAACTTGAACCGAGCATGGAAGATCACTGGAAGCCAGTGCAGATCGTGTAAGAAGTGGGAGAGATATGCTCCAAAGCGAGAAACAGGTCTCAGCATCCGAGCTGCAGCGTTCGCACAAGCTGGGTCCTCACACGGTAGTACTGTGCATATAGGCAATCCAGAGTCCAACCACATCAACACAGACATCAACCAGTGACTCGAGGTTCATAGACGAGGAATAGACACAAACTCTGAAGCAGCCTCAATTAGAAAAATCCAACTTAACAACTGGGCCACTTTGTACTTGCATTTGAGGCTCTGATCAAAGTGTTTGCTGAGGTAACAACTGGAACAGCCACAACACAAGGGCAGCGGTGCTACATATTGACTAGCGGCAGCTTGCAAACTCCCTATCCCGTACTCAGACTTCCTGCCGAACCTATAATCATAGTTCGATTCTTGTCAGGATTGAGCTTCAGCCAATTAATCTCCATCCATGCTGTCACCTTGTTAAGCAAGCCATCAATATCTTCCTGTCTGATTGAATTTCGGACCGAACCTAGCAGCACAGCTGCTTTTGGTCAAATTATGTGCCGTACGCTGGACCTGGCAACAACCAGTAGATTGTTCCCTCCCACAGAGAATCAATAACGGTCTTTTTCCCTCCTGGAGAGAGAAAAGGCCTCTCACATTTGGCGCAAGCTCCCTCATAATTTCAGCGCATGCTCAGGAGTCGTGAACCTGCTTCCTCCAACCGTGGATCTGCTGGGAACTCTCTCAAGCACGAACCAGGTCGTTGCAAATCGGCACATATACCTATATAAGTAGATCCCACCAGGGAATGGGGCCATCCCGTCAAGAAACCCACATTGGGGTAAACCATCACATGGGGGTTCAGGGCTGGGGGGAACGGTCAGAACGGGACAATTGGGCAGATTGCGGCAGAACGGGCAAGAACAGGGTGAGTCCAGGAAGCGTCAAATGAGGTAAACGTGTTGAGGTGATGTGATTCATCACCGGTGGAGAAGGGACGTGATGACGGGAGCTCAACCAGCTGCGGATCCTCAGCCTCCGCACGGGTTTTTCTTATTAGGTAAGCGTTATAGTCAACTGTAGCTTCACCTGGGACATTACATGTATAGTTCTGTGGGTTTTTGGAGATGGGAACCCATTTTATTGCTTGGGCTGTGTGGTTCTTTTGGGTTACTACTAGGGTCCTTTTATCATGTGAATTTATTTTGAGTCAATTTATAAACTTTTATCTATTTTGACTGATGTTCTTTTCTCTTTTGCGAGCTTCCTGTTACTGTAGTGTTTTGGTCTAACCCCGCTGATCACGGAGGAGTGGAAGCAGCAGAGAGATACCCATCGTTTTGAATACTTAGGATTATATTGGGACAGCGCACACTTTTTCTTTTGAGTGCTTACAGAATGGAAGTAGTCATGGTGGGAGGATGTGATGAGGTGAGGGAACCAGGAGAAGTTTGTTGGGTGGGGTACATGCAGTAGGTGAGGGGGGGAAGGATCAGCTTAAATGTGGCAGAGCTACAAGTGAAGAACGAGTGTAGAATAGTAGGAGAAAACCAAAAGCTGTCCATTATTTGGATCTGCAACATCAGTTGATGGAAGATCCAGACACATGTCCACCTCTTTTGTTTAACTTGTGTATACATTCAGTCTCTTTATAAATGTTCCCTTTCAAATGGGCCCACTAGAAATGCTATAAAACCAAGCTGTGCTTTCCCCATATTAGTTTTAGATTTATACGCTTCACCAGACACCACACATTGAAGACTATATATTGGCTAAAGGATAACGAGGACAATTTGACAATAAATTAATAGAGACAGACACTAAATGTATCATACTTTGCCTCCTCATCAATAAGTCAACAGTTCTTATGTATCTTCCTGTATAGTCCGACTGTAACCAGACATGATTAAATGTCCCCCCCTTCCATACATGTAATTAAGAAGGTCAGAAAATTACAGCTCTTGGTGTAAACCAGATGAACTCCTGGGTTCTGAGCAACACAACATCAGCTTCTTCCAACGGCACGGAACACAGTGAACCAGACAGCCCACTCTGGCTTCAATAAAACAGCAGCAGAAGGAACCCAAGAGAACAGATATGTACCAAGAATACACAGGGCGTGTCGCCACCTCTCTTTTCTGTAACCGAACAAGCTCTGTGAAATCAAGAACAATGAAATTAGCCAGTTTGGTGCTGAGGAGACATGTCCCATAATCTAGCGATGGCCAACAGTCATCCTCAAGGCGGCCACCAACAGTCAGATATTGAGGATATCCCTGCTTCAGCACTGGTGTGCTCATCAGATATAACTGATCCACTGTATGAGCCACCTGTGATGAGCAGGGATATTCCTATATCTCGGCTGGTGGTGGACCTTGAGACTTGAGTTGGCCACCCCTGATTGAGTACTAAACATGAATGATAAAGAGGATTAGGAATGGGACATTTTGCTGTACATAGCCGATTTGTGCCCAGTTTCACTTTGTCCCATGTATATCGAATTTCAAAGTGATTATGCATGAAACATAAGGTCTCCCCACTGAAAAACTGGGTCAAAACTTGACAACACCTATCGAAGCAAAATTCTTTTCCTACAGGACATAATCCTATGCGTGTTTCCCCCAGTTCGCTGCTGGAGACTGATACATATCCCCAATGTATCACATTTTTACTTAGACTCTCGCAAATGTTTTCTTACTATAAGGGCGAAATATCCCAGTATCAACATCTGCTAAACAGCACTAGATAGATCAAATAAAAAAAGTGCATTGCTTAGAATGCGGCATTTCTGTCGTCGATATATCTGTGTGCAGCTTCTTGCGCCATTTTTGGGGCCATTTTGCAGTCGGGAGGTTTTTGTTAGCCTCCTAATCCACTTGCTCCAGTGTCAAATAATACACATTTAACAGTCTACACTAGATTAGGCTTACACAACCCATTCTCATTAACCCCGTCATAATCATACACCAACCCAAAACGTGAAGTGTAGCAGTAAAACCCTATCCATTAATCCAATTAAAGACTCTGGTTTTACTTATTGCTGCATGTTTAATTGCACTATTTCTAGTACAGGGTGTGCAAAACTGGGGGGCGGGGATTTTTTGGGGGGGTGCGGGCAGTTGCAGAGGTTGGCGCTCTTCCCCAAGGCCATTTAAATTAAATGCCGGGGGGATCACGTGGCCTCTGCGCGCAATAAAACTACCGGGATTCAGACGTGTGACGACGTCTCTATGACAACGCAACTCAAATGATGCAGCGGGGTCATGTGACGTGGAGTCAATGACCCGGAGCATCATTTGACAAAGCTGCAAAGTAGGAGGGGGGCGGGAGTTCGGAGCAGGCCAGACAGGGGGTACAGCAGTAAAAGGTGCCGCTTCCCCTGTTCTAATCACCTGCTGCAGCATATTTCCAACTATATTGCATTTATAATGGTTGCACTGTTTTTAAAAAACACACTCATACAGTTTAATTGTAAAACGTTTCCTGTTACTCACATCTCATAGCATAAAAAACAAAAAATAAGATGTATTCCCACTGGAACAAATGAAATGCTTAATACTGTAGGTGTAGAGCTTTGGAAGCCAGAGTTCCTTCGCGTCACATCTGAAGAAACACTTTCTGGTTTTGAAAACGAATGAATAGCAAACAAACATAATTGTTGTGTGTCCAATAAATTATGCCCACAACAACAACAAAAAACTGTGCAGGCATACACACTTTTTCAAACCAAAAAGACACATCTACAATATCAAATACATTTTTCAAAATTCGCACTGTGTCTGGATGGATCTTTAAAAGAACGAATGCAAAATACTGGAGTGTGCGCAAAACCTTTTTGCACGTTCGGAACTTCGTGAATTACACGATTTTCGATTTTGCCAATAAATGTTTGCTTCAATACAGAAGCTCACAACAAATAAATTAACACTAGAAACGCCAATGGGCGTTACATGTCGCATTCATTTAATTACTGACACTTTTTAAAATCAATCGAACGTTAAAAAAATATATGTTAGAAAAAGTCGTGGGCTATTTTGCCACTTTAACAACAGCTCATTTTTAACAATCAGGGCATTTCACTAATTGTTTTGGCTTCAAAAACGTGGTCACAGGTTTTTCAATGTTTTTGGCAAGTGGGTAACAGCGTGTGAAGCAAATAATGTCAGGTCCACACAAGTACTTACCATTTCATTCTCTTGTCCTTATAAGCATGGTGCTTCTTTCTATCATTTTGCTATTGACATCGACGTGTGTTTCTCGGCTGATTAAGGTAACAAGGAGTGTTATGAACTGTAACAAATCTTCTTTCCTTAGAAATAGGGTATGTCACAGCACACACCCCCTTTTAGTTATGGTTGACTGAAAAACCTCCTTCGTGACTGATCAGGTTCTCGCACTATGCTGTATCTTGTACAGTTGCTTAGGGCTAATTACTAACATTCCAGTATATACCAGACTTTAGAAAGTGTGCATGAAAGTTGGATGTTCTATTTCACTATAATCTGAGATTCCTATTCCGGTCAGTATCTCGAGTTCGTCGTCTTATAGGGGGGCTGCAAATCCCAATCAGGTCCAGGTTTTACACCAACTGTAATTAATAGAATTGTATTTAATGGCACTATACAGGCATACCCCGGTTTAAGGAACTCACTTAAGTACACTCGCAGTAAGTAAGGACATATCGCCAATAGGCAAACGGCAGCTCGCGCATGCGCCTGGTCAGCACGTCCTGAACAGCATACCGGCTCCCACTGTACCGAAGCTGTGTGCAAGCGGGGAGAATATAGAGCCTGTTACAAATGCGTTATTTACATCAGTTGTGCATATATGAACTTGCAGTACAGTACAGCATTGATAAGTGGGAAAAGGCAGGGTTTCACTTCAGTACATTTTTTCGCTTTACATACATGCTCTGGACCCATTGTGTACGTTAATGCGGGTATGCTGTAGTACATATAGTAAAATCAAACTATGCAACAGAAACTCATAAAGATTAGACTTTATCTTCCATGTCCACCTGTCCTAAGATGTAATACCTCTCCATGAGGGCCTCTGAATATAAAATCTATATACAGTAAGTTCTAGGGCTCAGTACAAATTCTGGCACACTGGAATAACCCTATAGGAACCAGAAATCAAATGTTAAGAAAAGCAACATCAGTTGGAACACTAATTATTTTGACTGACAATTAAATAAGTTCTGAATTACAAACCGCACACTCCGCATTTATTCAGTGGCTATTATATATATATATATATATATATATATATATATATATATATATATATATATATATTAGGTTTTGTGTTTATTTTTTCAATACACTTGTTTGTTCAATTTGGAGTTTCTGCCTGCTGATTTCGTTCCAAACGGTACGTATTGCTTTATATATATATATCTGTACCATGTTAGCCGAGCTTTATTTAAAAAACGAATAGATGGTACCGTTCTGTGGTAACGAAATGCTATTAGCTTTTATTTGTAAGTCTTCGAGATACACCGATATCTTCTTCCGGCGGTGTTACAATGGATAACAAGAGAGGGATTTACTTAAAAACAGTGCATCTTTGACTGTAACTGTGACTGAAGCCTATGTTTTGGATTTATGCGATTATGACTTAAGATCATTTGTGTGGGTGTGTGTGTGTGTGTGTTTGTGTGTATGTGTGTGTGTATACAGATGGGTTATTGGTCCAGACCCAACATTCCCCAAAAAACATAAATAAGTTGGCTGGGGGTGCACCTCGTGCCCATAGCCGTTCACAAGATTTATAAATAAATAGGACTGGAACAAAAAACTATTGTGAGTGAGATGAGAATTATCTGATAATGGATAAAATAAAAACACCTTTAGTATCAGCCATGTTTGTGTCACCTTTGTTTAATTCTCACCATAGGATTCCTTTTTATCATTTACCTAAAGTTCACAAGAGTTTGGTGAGTCCCTGGCAGGTCCATAGTCTCTGGGATGTAGTCGATGAGGTCAAATCTGTCCCAGTATGTTGATTTATTTCTACAGACCTATGTTACACATCTTAGGTCTCATATTCGGGACACCTTGTACGTCATTGATTCAGTCTCATATATTATTTGGAAACCATCTTATGTATGGCTACATGGATGTCCAGTCGCTGTATACTGCATTGCACATAATATGGGCCTGTTAGTGGTACAACATATTTGGAAGGTGACGCAAACATGGCTGATACTCAAGTGTTTTGTGGGGAGAAGTTCGGCATGGCCAATACCCACGGGGCTGGTCCTGGTGTACTATGGCCCTTCATAGATGATATTTTGCTTATTTGGGACTTTGAGTTGGGAATGTTTTGGATTTATTTGCACATTTTAATAGTAATATTTTTGGTCTTTTTTCACTTCTGTGTTGTACGGTTGAGAGTTTTTCTTGACCTTAAACTCAAAATTGATTCTGGTGGTAGGATATAGAATCCTATGGGATGCTGCAAAAGTCCGCAAGACATATTCAGTAGATCAATCCACAATATTTTAAACAAATGTTTTTTAGCATATATGCTTGAAGCTGGAATAGTACAAATAGTGTATGCAGTGTTAGGTATTGTGTGGCATTAGGGGGTATATACGGTTGGTCTTGGTCACGTTTTGTCCTCCGTTAACCTCCTCCGGTTACACATGTGTGCTTTTAACACCTATGCCCCCTTCTCCCGTATGATGTATACCATAGAATAAGGGCTTACCGGGGTCCTCTGGCACTGGGGATGGGGTAGACCATCTGTAGAGACCTCCGATGTCTCACAAGGACCGCCACCGCCGACACTGCTGGTAGTGAATTAATTCACTGTTTGGCTCGTGCAGTCCGCTGAATATCTTGGGCGTAGTTAGATGGTCTCCCTTGGGTTCTCCTGACCGGAGGGGTATGTGGCGGTTGTATACTTCGCTCTCGCGCGCTTTCCGATGCGGCCCCCCCCCCCCCCGCTGGTCGTCTTCCGGTGGCTCTTTTAATCTGTCCCTATGGGCTCGTGAGAGTTCTCCTTCCGTCGGTTCTCACCTTCCTTGTATTAAGGCAGATCGCAAGAACAGACGCCTGGCTATGGACAAAAGTGGATTGAGTGAGACCGTGTGGTATACTCACATCCACGGGCGCTCTGGTTCACATAAGATGTCAATCTCAAAGTATTCGAAGTAGAAAGGCGGTTAGAGTATGAGCTCTGCAAGAGAAGTAGGGCAGGAAGCGGGTTAAAAATAAAAATAATTTATAAGTAGGCCTGTAGCCATACCAAACATACTGACAAAAAGTGAATCCTCTGACGCGTTTCCTGCTTGTCTGCACTTAATCAAAGAGTGAAATTGATTCTGACTGTAATGCAAAACAGATGTACTTATCAAAAAAAGTCTCTGTTGACAGTTATATCCATGCTAAAGGCACCCTTAGTGGCTACAAAACATTCCACTTAGCCAGTTCAGCAGGCTACGTCGTAACTGCTCTACTTAGCTTGACTTTGTGGTACAGTCAGAATTGCTAAGAAAGGTTTCTTTCCAAGGTTTATGACAAGACCATTGTTGAAGATTCCTTTTCTAAGCATCAAGTCAAACTGGGAAGATCTCCTCCTGGATTCCAAAAATAGAAGGATTTGACACTCAATGGTAAAGAGGTTTTTTGAGGGTCGTGTGTGGTATTTTCTACTAATACAGTGATTTCATCTCGATCCTTAGAAGCTATCATTAGGACACATGGTCTGTCCTGAGGGAGATCCAGTTCTGTTAGACGTCTGGAAGGTAGACCTCCCATTGTTTATAGAAGGGCTAATAGCACCATAATCTTCTGGCTCCCACTAAGCTTAGGTCAGAATCCAATTTGACTTTCAAACAGCGGCAATTACAGTACAAAGCGGCAGTGGGAGGTGTATATTACATGCTCATTCATGAATTGCAAGAAGAATTTTAATCTTCCTCCCTAGTAATCCCTTTTTAAAGTGAAGGGATGGTCAGTTGCATTAACTATTCCGTGTACTTATTGATTGTAGCTGTGGCCTTCATTATGTAGGGAGAATGACCAGGCCACTGAGTACACGTTTCTTAGAACATAAGAAACTTATTAATGGGGTCACTAACCATTATTTGATTTAAACATTTTTCATTGCTGCATGATAGAAGTCGGATGGATTACAGATATGGGATTGGAAGTTATACCACCCTCCGTGCTCGCTGGTGCACGATAGAAGCCGGATGGATTACAGATAATGGATTGGAGGTTATACCACCCTCTGTACTCACTGGTGCACGATAGGAAGTCGGATGGATTACAGATAATGGGATTGGAGGTTATACCACCCTCCGTGCTCGCTGGTGCACGATAAGAAGCCGGATGGATTACAGATAAGGGATTGGGGATACCATACTCTCTGTACTCACTGGTGCGCGATAGAAGTCGGATGGATTACAGATAATGGGATGGAGGTTATACCCACTCCGTACTGACTGGTGCACCGATAGGAAGCCGGAGATTACAGAGTAATGGGATTGGAGGTTATACCACCTCCCGTACTGACTGGTGCACGATAGGAAGTCGGATGGAATACAGATATGGGATTGGAGGTTATACCACCCTCCATGCTACGCTGCCTGCACGATAGGAAGTCGGATGGATTACAGATAATGGGATTGGAGGTTATACCACCCTCCGTACTGACTGGTGCACGATAAGAAGCCGGATGGATTACAGAATGGGATTGGAGGTTATACCACCCTCGTACTCACTCGGTGCACGATAGGAAGTCGGATGATTACAGATAAGGGATTGGAGGTTATACCACCCCGTGCGCTGGTGCACGAACCTCCAATCCCATTATCTGTAATCCATCCGACTTCCTATCGTGCAGCAGCGAGCATGGAGGGTGGTATAACCTCCAATCCCATTATCTGTATTCCATCCGACTTCCTATCGTGCACCAGTCAGTACGGAGGGTGGTATAACCTCCAAT
>WSYH01017128.1:0-12305 GCA_036426205.1 Ascaphus truei
TAGTGTGGCGTACCGCCGATGTAATGTTACAGTGATACGTGAGCGTAACGCCGATGTATGTTACGTATACAGCGTACCGCCGATGTAATGTTACAGTAATAGTGAGCGTACCGCCGATGTAATGTTACAGTAATAACGTGCGTACTGCCGCTGTAATTTTACAGTAATAGTGAGCGTAGACCGATGTAATGTTACAGTGATAGTGAGCGTACCGCCATGTAATGTTACAGGTTATACTGACTCGTACAAACCGGTCGTATTTAATGTTGCCAGTGATATAGCTGCTGCCGTCGATGTAATTTTACAGTGATAGTGAGCGTGCCGTCGATGTTTAATGTGACAGTGATTGAGCGTACGCCCGCCATTAATGTTACAGTGATGAGTCGTAGCCGCCGCCGATGTACTGGTACAGTAATAGTAATAGTATAACACCTTCTTCTCTGTGTGTGGTCCTGGAGCTTCTGCAGTGCTGGGAGAGACTGAGGCAGACGCACTAGCTGGAAAAACCTGTCCCTGCCCATAATAGACTCCTCGTCTGAGCCCAGGTGTTAACAACAGCAGCAGCAGCAGCAGCAGCAGCTATCCATAGAGGGGATACTCTTTGAATTATCCATTGCCTGATTACATCCGTTTTCGGTAAGTCATACCCCCACCCAGTTGGAGAATCTTGCCTGACCCTAATATATGTTTTTATTTACTATTTTATGTGTATAAGTGTATTTTATGATATTAATGATATGTCAATTAAATGCCATTGTGAGTAGTTACCTTTGTTCTCACGTTTTGTTAAGTGTTGTTTGTTTATGTATGTGTATGTTTTCAGTATTATGCTATGATTTGATTTCTTTGTATATTTACATGTTTACACCCTTACCACGTGGACATCCAATCGGACGGGGCGATTTCCGTGGCTCTGGTTGTATATTTTATAATATATATTTTATAATATCTATTGAATTGCTTTGATCATTACAGTGTTGAGCGCCACTGATATAACTTCTTTTCCACTTCTATACCTGACTAGGGGTCAGGGTTATATCACCGGCTGCCAGCTCACTGTGGGATAGCGCGCTACCTATTTGTTTTTTCTACAGTATAGTGAGTGTGCTGCTGATGTACGTTCAGTAATAGTGAGTGTGCCGCCGATACTGTTACAGTAATATTGAGCGTGCCGCCGATGTACGGTTACAGTAATAGTGAGCCGTGCCGCCGATGTACTGTTACAGTAATAGTGAGCGTGCCGCCGTGTACTGTTACAGTAATAGTGAGCGTGCCGCCGATGTACTGTTACAGTAATAGTGAGCGTGCCGCCGATGTACGGTACAGTATAGTGAGCGTGCCGCCGATGTACTGTTCTAATAGTAGTAGCGTGCCGCCATGTACTGTACAGTAATAGTGAGCGTGCCGCCGATGTACTGTTACAGTAAAGTGAGCTTGCCGCCGTGTACTGTTACAGTAATAGTGAGTGTGCGCGTGATGTACTGTTACAGTAATAGTGAGGTGCCGCGGGTGTACTGTTACAGTAATATGATGGTGCTGCTGATGTACTGTTACATATATGTGAGCGTCCGCGGGTGTATTGTTACAGTAATAGCGAGCGTGCCTCGGGTGTATTATTACAGTATAGCGAGCGCGTCCGATGTATACGTAATGAGCGTCCGCGGTGTATTGTTACAGAATAGTGAGCATGCCGCGGGTGTATTTGTTACAGTAATAGTGAGCTGCCGCGGGTGTATTGTTACAGTAATAGTGAGTGTGCCGCGGGTGTATTGTTACAGTAATAGCGAGCGCGTCGCGATGTATTGTTACAGTAATAGTGAGCGCGCCGCAGTGTATTGTTACAGTAATAGTGAGCGTGCCGCGGGTGTATTGTTACAGTAATAGTGAGCGTGCCGCGGGTGTATTGTTACAGTAATAGTGAGCGTGCCGCGGGTGTATTGTTACAGTAATAGTGAGCGTGCCGCGGGTGTATTGTTACAGTAATAGTGAGCGTGCCGCGGGTGTATTGTTACAGTAATAGTGAGCGTGCCGCGGGTGTATTGTTACAGTAATAGTGAGCGTGCCGCGGGTGTATTGTTACAGTAAAGTGAGCGTGCCGCGTGTTGATTGTTTACAGTAAGTTAAGCGTAGGAGGCGTGTCATAGACGCGGTGGCGCGTGTGAGAATGTGAGGTGCCGGGTGTATTTTACAGTAATAGTGACGTGCGCGGTGTATGCAGTATATGCGCCGGGTGTATTGTTACAGTAAGTGAGCTGCCGCGGGTGTATTGTTACAGTAATGACGTGCGGTGTAGTTACATGCGTCGTGACTACAGCACTAGTGACATCCATATTTTAAGAGATGAGGGACAGATTCATTTGTCGCTTACATTTAGGATTAAGATGATCATATTTAGTCTTGTCGCGTCCGCCATGAGCACCTGATTGTATTGATGTGCTTCACGTGTGTGTAAGTATAAGTTAAGGAAGTTATGAATACTATTAGATATTGAACGGTTTAGTTAAACGTCATTTTGTAGGAGGTTTATTACTCTGTCGTAAAACTGTCAATCTCAAGCCGATTATGATGGGGGCTGGGTTTATGTTGTTGCAATGGGGAAATTGTCCTTAGTCTGAGCAAAGATTATAAAATCTCAAAGAGGTGTATTTGGGACCAAATACATGAGATCTCATCTCTGTACCAGTGACCTCTCTGGCGAAAACCTATAATTTGGGTATGTACTGTATATAGATTTCTCTTGGATGTTTTAATCCTTTTTATTTTAAGAAACTGTTCTGCATTGATTATAACTATGTTCTTGTAGTCCATTTTCTGTAACCTAAGCACTGTATTTTTATATATATATTAAAACATTTAATAAGTAATGCTTTAGCCCTCCGAATTAACTGTGTCCCGCTCTGGAGAGAGTATTTACGTTTTCGGACACATTTTGCGACCAACGGATGTGCGTGCTAAAGTGCATCGTTTTCTCTTATAAACAGGGACCTGAGGCCCTGGCAAATATTAATTTGACCCATCGTGTATTGTTACAGTAATAGTGAGCGTGCCGCGGGTGTATTGTTACAGTAATAGTGAGCGTGCCGCGGGTGTATTGTTACAGTAATAGTGAGCCGCAGCTCAATCTTACTGTAACCAATTACACCCGCGCACGCGCACTATTACTGTAAACAATACACCCGCGGCACGCCAATTCCTGTAAACATACAATACCCGCCCCGCACGCTCAACTATTACATGTAACAATACACACACCCCGGGCACGTCTCACATTTACGGTTGTAACAATACAACCGCGCGCACGCCACTATTAACTGACAATACACACCGCGCACGCTTCCACTATTACTGTAACAGAATAACACCGCGGCAACGCTCACTATTACTGTAACAAATACACCCGCGGCACGTGTCACTATATACTTGTAACAATTACACCCGCGGCACGCTCACTATTACTGTAACAATACACCCGCGGCACGCTCACTATTACTGTAACAATAATACCCGCGGCACGTCACTATTACGGTAACATATACCCGCGGCACGCCCACTATTTACTGTAACAATACACCCGCGGCACGCTCACTATTACTGTAACTACACACTGAGCGAAGCCTCACTATTACTGGAACAATACATCGCGACGCGCTCGCTATTACTGTAACAATACACCCGCGGCACACTCACTATTACTGTAACAATACACCCGCGGCACCGCTCACTATTACGTAACAATACACCGTCGGCATGCTCACTATACTGAACAATACACCCCGGGACGCTCACTATACGTAACATCGCGACGCGCTCGCTATTACTGTAATAATACACCCGAGCCCGCTCGCTATTACTGTAACATTCAACCGCGGGCACGATCAACTATTACGTGTAACAGTACATCAGCAGCTACACTCCGCTACTACTGTAAAACAGTACACCCGCGGCACCGCTCACTTTACTGTACCAACATCGGCGGCCACTCACTTTTACTGTAAAAGTACATCGGCGCACGCTCACATTACTGTACAGTTTACATCGGGGCACGCTCACTATTACTGTACCAGTACATCGGGGCACGCTCTCCTATTACTGTACCAGTACATCGGCGTCACCTCACTATTACTGATACGCAGTACAAACGGGGGCGGCACGTCACTATTACGGTAACAGGAACAAACATCGGCGGCCACGTCACTATTACTGTACACAGTACATCGGCGGCATAGCTCACTATTACTGTACAGTAATCGGCGGCACGCTCACGTAGTACTGTTAACCTGTAACATCCGGCGCACACACTACTTACTGTAACAGTACATCGGCGGCAAAAAACACTCACTATTACTGACAGTACATCAGCAGCACACTCACTATTACTGTAGAAAAACAAATAGGTAGCGCTATATCCCACAGTGGCTGGCAGCCGGTGTGATCTACCCTGACCCTAGTCAGGTATAGAGTGGAAAAGAAGTTATATCAGTGGCGCTCAAACACTGTAAGATCAAAGCAATTCTAAATAGATATTATAAAAATATATATTATAAAATATATACAAGCAGGCCACAAGGGAAATCGCCCGTCCGATTGGTGCTCCACGTGGTCAGGGTAAACATGTAAATATACAAAGAAATCAAATCATAGCATAATACTGTAAAACATACAACATACATAACAAAACAACAACACTTAACAAACGCTTGGAACAACAGGTAACTATCACAATGGCATTTAATATTACATATCATTAATTCATAAAATACATTATACACATAATAGTACATAAAAACATATATTAGGGTTCAGGAAAGATCTCCCAACTCGGGTGGGGGTACCTGCTTACCGAAAACGGATTGTAATCAGGCAATGGATAATTCAAAGAGGATCCCCTCTTATGGATAGTGCTGCTGCGTGCTGCTGCTGCTTGGTTGTACACCTGGGCTCAGACGAGGAGTCTTTATATGGGAGGAAAGGTTTTTCCAGCTAGCTGGCTCGTCTGCCCTCAGTCCTCTCCCAGCACTGCAGAAGCTCCAGGACCACACACAGGAAGGTGTTATTACTATTCAGATACTGTACCATACAGCGGACGGCACGCTCACTATCACTGTAACATAATCGGCGGTACGCTCACTATCCACTGTAACATTACTCGACCGCACGCTCACTATCCACGAACACTTACATCGACGGTCACGCTCACTATCACTGTACATTAACAATCGACGGTTACGCTCACTACACTGTAACATTACAATCTGGCGGTAATCACTATCACTGTAACATTACATCGGCTTGTACGCTAACTATTATTGTAACATACATGCGGCAGTACGTCCTTTATACTGTACACTTAAATCGGCGTACGCTCACTATACTGGTAAAATTACATCGGCGTACGCTCGTTATTGACTGTAACATTAACATCGGCGGTACGCTACTATCACTGGACCATATAATCGGCGGTATACCTCACTTTACTGTAAAATTACATGCGGCGTTACGCTCACTATTACGTAAACATTACAGGTCGACGTACCTCACTATTATACTGTAACTTACATACGGCGGTACGCCTCACTATACTGTAACATACATCGGCGGTACGCTCACTATTACTGTAAATGTACAAATCGTGACGGTACGCTCACTATTACGTGTAACAATACATCAGCGGCACGCTCCACTATTACAAAGTAGTACCCTATAATGAATATTTCGCAACAAATTGTGTTGCAGTTGTGACTACTAACACAACCACAGTGGGACGTTACAACTGATGTGAACGTAGATGATTATGTGAATTTCCATGACGCGTTGATGTATCTCGTGCTACCGCTTGCCGTCCAATTGCATACTGAGTCAGTGGCAGTAGAAGCTACTGAACGCACGTTATATGAATGTTACATTCTTGTGCAGATATGACTTACACAACTGACAATACTTCGTTATGCAGTCCAAACAATTTGCCAGGCCTAGGGTGGATTGAAACCTCATCGGTTTAACATTTCATGCTATTGCAAAAACTTGAATACCACATATGCAGGGTACTGCACTCCAGTCTCAAGGGCCACCCCACACAAGTCAGTATTTTCAGTCTTCGACCAGAGCCACCTGCGCTGAAGCAGGGATATCCGAATACCTGACCTGTTTGGAGGGGCTTGAGGACGGATTGAGAACCACCTGTCACTAACTGGTTTTATATGACATATATCTGGGAGAGAAAAAAACTTCTGTGTACGATGGCTTTGGTTATAATATCCACCCTTTTTCTTTATAAACTTGGCCATCATTTCATATTCTAGATCACCTATAATAGAAGTGCGTCACTTTGTGGTGTTTTCAGGTTGAGGTGTTAGTTATAGTTTGTACGGCTCCTAATAAACAATAATCAAATAACCAAAAAAAAGGTAGTTCGGCTGTTTGCCAAGCACTGCAGACCCAGATGGGTAAGTTTACTGTAACTACGCTGGGAATCTGTAAAGTACAATGAGCCAAGATTACAGCACTTTTGATAGCACTCTATGATCAATTGCTAAAGTCATAATGCTGAGTAGTATCATTAATTTGAGTGCACTTGATCTCGGCCTTCTGGAGGAGACGGTTTCTTTTCTTATTTGCCCTGTTCCACGTGATAGACTATAGATAGAACAGCGTTTTGGTCAAGACACAAGAGGCTTCTGTTTTATAAATAAGCTGTTACGGGAAATCAGTACATACAACAATCATCGTTGTCATGAATCTGGTGATTTAACGCCGAACAGGAACTAAACTCAATTCTTGAGAACACACTACATAAACGTATGCTTGGCTCTGTTTGGTTATTGGAAATGGGTCCTTGCCCTGCATAAACAGTAGTGCTGGGCTAAAAATAGTGTGTCCCAGTCTAACATTCCAGCTAAAAGTAATAATAATCTACTGGAAATAATAGGTTTTGGGGATAACAGTTAAGTGTTCAAGGTTTGGTCCACTGGCACATGCAGGCACAAATGTCAATACCCAAACTTATGACTACAATGACACTCCGTGTGCTAGTGCTGCTGCTAGCATTAAACCCATTCTGCTCTCGTGTGTCTGGTGTCTTCGCCATCACAATATCCATGGTAGATAGATAAGATACTTAAAAGTTTGACGCATGTGAAAACATTAATCGTGTGGTACATAAGTTCTTAAAAAATGTATTAAAAATGTGTTAACCCAATAACACCATATGGATTAAGAATAAAGATATGGCAAATTTGTGAATAACACCAAGTACAATACAGAGTCCCGTAATGGGAACAAACAAAATCTTATGGTGCACAAAAGTGGTCACAACTATTTGAAAGGAACAGTGCAAGAACAGAGGTGTAACAGGTGGACAGCTCCCTCATAAAATAGGCTGGTTGTTGACGTGCATTCCCTCTAGATGGAAGTGGCTCACATCAAGAACGGTGTGAAAGAAGTAAACAAATGATACTGGGCGCGGCAAAGTCATTGTTTAAGAATAAGCTCGTCGCTCAGTACTTTGTGTACCCGTCCTCCGTTACCTCAAAGGGGTTGAGGACAAAAGCAAAAGTAGATTACCCAGAAGCTTCACCGTCAAACGTGATCCGTCACTATCTCTTTTCTTTCCCTTAGCACCGAGCACCTTTCACCGTACCGCTTGCATATCTTTATGTCCTCTTCTACGTTCCGCGCGTCACCGCCCTGCCCCTTTACTCTTCTTCGCTCCCACTTAATCCCATTACCTCCCCCATCCCTACTATTAGATAATCATCCCTTGGTCATTCTTTCAGGCCACTTACCTTGTCTACTTCAGGCACTTTTCTATTCTCTATCTCACTTAATTATGCCCTCCTTGCCGTCCGCCCAGCCTTCTCAGTTCGTTACACTGCCCGAGCTTTCTTTCCCAGTTTATTCAGTGGCCTCCCCACAGCCTGATGTGACCTTTTTCAGTATCTCCCCGTTTACTATGCTTTAGACCCTCCCGGGTTCGACCACTTTTTATCATAGTCATCGTTATGTTTGGTTTTCTCCCAACCGTTTAGCATTTTAGGTCTCCATCTCTATAATCCATGGATTATCTACTTTCCTTCGTTACTCCATCCTTCCATTCCCTCCTACGGGTATTAGAACATGATGCTGCTGCTCCAATCGAAAAGGATCGTCCCCTGATCCTTGTTGGGAATGCGAGTGTAGTAATGATGAGCGCATGCAAAAAGAGAAATATACAAGGTAAACAAGTACTCAAGGTTGATACTTGTTACTTGTATATTTCTCTTTTTGTATGCGCTCATCATTACTACATCATATTTGAAAGGGAAGTAAGGAAGATCCCAAAAAAAACTTGAAATGTCCAAATTATGAAAACTAGAACAGGGAGACTCAAGGCAGCTTTCTCGGGATACCCCAAATCCAGCAGCACAAGCTAAGAAAGATAAGCGCAAGCTCCATAGTATTAGTAGTATATTAGAATGTGTATATCGGTATAAAAATTGATTGTGCTCAGCTTCTATAGACGCAAATAAATAAAACTTAACGTAAAGTGGAAAACATTAAAACACTGGGGAATAAAGTGACAATCACAAAATGGGGCTGGTTTCTTTACTGGTGCTGCTCAAAATCTGAGATCCCACACTGGATCTCTAAAGGAGAAGATAAAAGAAAAAGGTGTGTGTGTGGTGTGTGTGTGTGTGTGTTGTGTGTGTGTGTGTGTGGTGTGGTGTGTGTGTGTGTGGGTGTGTGTGTGTGTGTGTGTGTGTGGTGTTGTGTGTGCTGTGTGTGGTGTCAGTACATCGTACATACGAGGAAGTTCATGTGTGCTAACCTCTTCCAGTAATGTTGGCCAAAAGTCCAAACTAATCATGTGTTTCTCCTTTGCACCTTGACTTGTGCGAGTGCTCCCAAAGCGGATCTCCAAAAACGAAAAGACAAGCGCAGCACCAGGGGTAAATGTATAGAAAAGCAATGTAAAAATCACATGGTATCTAGACTTGCAATTAGACAATGGGCGGAGCTCTGCGGTGGGGGATCCTGCAATCCGTTGGTTGGAATGTCCTCTGAAGCGGTGCACCCGGCTCGCGGACCAACCGGAAATACAAGGGAACCTACGGCGGAGCTCCGGCCACTGTATTCTTTGTAGGCTGGATATGATGGGGTTTTTTAAATTGCGTTGTGCATGTGTGTCATTTTTCACCTCTTGATGACGTAAAACACTTTCCATTGAGAAAGATTCGGCGTCACTCAAATATGGCCTGCACAGAAATGTTTAGAAAAGTGTACACAGGACACACTATAGATACTGTCAGGTTTCAGAATCGGGAGGGGATGGGGATGGGGAGAGTTATTTTTGGTGTGCCAAGTTTTATATAACGTTAGCTTCATTTTGTCATACAGTTCTATTTTCTTTGTCTGGCAATTGCTATGCCAGTGTTAGACAAGTGCATCTGGGTTTATACTGTATGCCCAGCTCCTCTTGCGACCCCCCTCCTTTCCCCCCCCCCCATTGAAATACATCCTCAAATAGAGGTGTGACAGGCTCAATGGAAAAATTACTAAAGAACCACGTTTTCACTGTTTACGTCGGATCATTGGGAAAGGTAATCTGCCAGGTATTACATTGGGTTGTGTGGAGGGGAGGAGTGAATAGCAACAAAACTGTAAATTAAACAGCATGATAGAATTATTGCATTTGACATCCCTGTGGTAGTGAAGAGGTTAGAGCAGCGACGCACACGATCTTTTATACAGCGTATTATTAAAACTGGGTAATGCATTTCTGTGAAAATGGTGACTTGGGGTAAAAACACAGTTGGCCTTTTTACTGGCTTGTCTTTTTTTTTTCTCTTGTGTAAACAGTGTTGAACTTTTCTACACATGTGGAATATAAACCGTAGGGACGAGAGTGTCAAAGCGTTGGGCTTATTGTGCTCAGTCTGGCGGTATCAAATGGCGGTTTCCCCCAGATCGGTGGGCAATATCCAGCATCAGTCTTGATGGCGCTCTGCCTTGAAATGCTGTATAGCACACACAATGTCCATTGTAAAGTATTTATCTGGGCGTTTCTTACTCAGGATCACCAGCCTTTTGCCAACGCCCAGATGTGCTGGCACGATCAAGGAGCCGGGCAAACGTATTAAACAAGGTGGAATACGCCAGCAGCGCTGGAAACTGCAAGTGCAGGAGGAGCAGCGCAAGTCCGTCTTCGAACGTCACGTCGTATGAGCTAATCAACTTGAGTTTACAATTCAAGTCCTTGGAGAAGAACAAGTGGACTTGCCTATCCTCCCATACATCGTCTCTGATGCTTCTCCCATAAAAAACCATGTTGTATTGGGGCCAATTTAGTGACCAGCAATATATTGCAGGTTACCCCCACAAAGGGGTTACATGCTTCAGATCTCATTGGAGGCAAAATGTGAAAAACACGAGTGGCTAAAGATTCTATGGGGTTGTTGGGGTGATGAAGAGCTCTGTATATATTTAAGATGTTACTAATAAAATAGTTACATATCTACCCCACCGGATGTAATTCTGTATTTAAAAGCTCATTATGTTGATTCTGTTTGAGTTTTCCCAATATGCCAGTGGTAATTACGTAGTACAAACAAAGTACATTCATTAGCCAGTGAGAGGTTAACGTTTCTTCGGTTATGATTTGGTAGATATTAACATCCTTCATTCCACTGCATTAAATGTCGCACGTTGAAATATCTGCATTTCTCTAATTGGACTACCCTGCTGCTTGTGGATTGTTGGGCATTGCATGGAGTTCAGCACTCCTTTTTGATGTTGCTAATTGCTTTCTTCGCTGATTCTTTATGGCAATATTTCAGTGCAATGTACGCAGTATTGACAGGAAAGGTTGAATTCAGGAGTCATGTTGCTATGTACAGCCCCAGAAACTAACCTATCTTTCTTAACATAGCGAGTAATAAATACTACTGAAAGACAATGGAAAGGTGCAATCACTTCTAGCCAAGGCCAAAGTACGATTTTCTGTTCCAGTTCAACATGTTCTCAAAGGTATAGTTTGTTACGGAGGAAAGACTCCTGGACTGCAAATAATCTTACTACTGTATCTGACCTTCTTGCACCTGTAGACTGTGTTACTTCTAAGGTTAAACATGACAATGTGTCTTCGTTTTCACATGGCATACAATGGTCAGTACTATGTAAACATATATTGTAACACATCAGTGCAAAACACTTTGGAAGAGTGACAATGTATAAGCTTGAAGGATCGCCTTAAAGATGCATGCACTATTCGGTACAAAGTATACGTATATGATGAGATTTTTGGATTCAAACCTCAGTGCTTACATGTCATTCCCTCTCAGATAGCACAAATCCTTTTTTTTCACCGTAAGGAATTGCGTATAATCTCACTAGTCGGTGTACCACTTTTTATCTTGAGAATGTAATAAAAAGACTTAACATTTATTCTTGTGGGATATCTTCGTTTTTAAATTTTTCTGTCTTGGAAAAGATGAATCTCCCTTTTAAGGTTCTCGGCGCAATGCATTGAGGGCCCAGATCCACCAAAGCTCTGTTGTCAGGAATCCTAACGTGACGTTACCTAAAATAAACCGGACGTTCTAGTATCCAGAACCATGGTATTGCAGAGCGAATTACCATGCCAAAAACAATGGCCGTTCTACATCCCTTAGCATAAGCTTATGTTACTGTAGCATAATGTTTGGTATCATCCAGTAACATGGCGTTAATTACGTCGCGCAGCATACTCCAAGCAGGACTCCGATAGGATTTAGCTGAAGGCGAGCGGAGGAGAGGGAAATAATGCTGTTAATTAATGTATAACTGCGGCGCTACTCCCATTCAGACCCTGTAAAAGCCCTATTTCGGGTCTAGGTGTGCGTAACGCCAAAGTTTAGCCCATGACCCAACTAAGGAGGTAACGTTAAGCAGATTGGTTGTGGACAAGCGATGTGTATGGAAATGCCCATTTTCCGGATTGTTGTCACCAACGACTGTTGTTGTTACCGCTATGCTCTTTGCGGGAGAAAACCACAAAACAACGTTCTTTATGTCCTTAAAGATGCCCCTTTTTTGTTAACGCTGCTAAGTACGTTTTGGATCTGAGCTGTGACCGGCAGCACTGAGGGAATTAACCAACTGCAGTTGAATGAAGGGGTTTAGATGTAAAATGTTTTGGTAACATCTAAAACGTATCGGCTGATTGTGGAACCATTCAAGTACTTCAAAGCTTTGTTTAGAGGAAAAAAAACTGGGTATAATACGCCAAGGAATTACAAATTGTGTTTTTATATAGCACATTATATGCACTTAATTTTGCATACCCAATGAGT
>WSYH01017129.1:0-12305 GCA_036426205.1 Ascaphus truei
ATATTTATATTCATTTATTTATTTAGATATATTTATTTATTTATTTAGTGTGGGGCTGATGTGTGTGATTATTTTTTATTGTGGGTAGCGGGTGTGGCTGAAGAAGTCATCATCGATGACGAAACGCGTAGGGCGTGGCTAGAGCAGAGCAGACATTTGTCCCACTGAGAGCAGACTGAGAGGAACGCAGCTTGTGGGAGGCTCGGCAAAGCAGTTCAGTGGATACATCGTTTGGCTTGATTGGTAGTGCAGCAGCTAGTGGCAGTCAGGAGAGGCCTCGGTTTCTTGGAGGGACTTCCGTTTTGTGCGGGACACCAGACCGGGTGAGCGTCACTTCCGGTAGAAGGAGACCGCGCACGAGAGGACACCATTACAGGCTCGAACGGCACCACTGGCTTATGAGGGCCAATCTCATAACTGCTCTCAAATAACGCTTTACGTGTGAGTGGGCATTTGTCTGGTTTTAAATGTTCCATAAAATTATTGGTAAACTTTAATGCACTGGGTGTGCGCCTGTTTTCTTTTCTTTTTTCTTTCATAGGTATTCCTAGGGAGTTGTGATCCCTTATAAACGGGCTGCCTATACCTGGATGCATTCATTTGGAACAGGACTCTGTGACTTTTAAGGTTTTAAAAGTTTTTAAAAGTTTTTTGGAAAAAAGTTTTTATTTTCATTTTTTCATATTTTTTATATTTTTTTATATATTTTTTATTTCATTCAAGATATTTTTTGTATTACAACACACATTTTTTTCAAGAAGCATTTTTTAACAATTTTGTTATGTACACTTTGTATTAAAGTTATTACACATTTTATCTTAGAATTACATAGGGTTTTTTAATTATATTATTTTACCTTAGCCACCCCATAGGTTGTATCAACGCAGTTGGCTACTTATTCACAGTTAGGCAGGTTGTTGCATTAGGCGCTCCTTTACTATTTCTGTTTTGTTTGTTATCTATATCTATATATATATATAATATTATATATAGATATTTTTTATTCTTTTTTTCTTTCTTTCTTTATTTGATTTTATTTATTTTTTTAGGTGGGGGGCTGATGTGTGTGATTATTTTTTTATGTGGGTAGCGGGTGTGGGTGAAGGGGTTTATGCCCCACGGTGGTTGTTTGGCTTGCGGGTGGGTAGCGGGAGGGCTTAACCCTTTCATGACCGTAGCGGTATTAACTGCTACGGTCGTGAAGGGGTTAAGTGCACCCACACCCCCCCCCCCCCCGCACCCTAAACAAACAACAGGGCCATACCCCCTTCACCCACCCCCACTACCCACAATAAAGCTGGACCACGGTGGGTTAACCCCTTCATGGCCTTAGCGGTAGCCGCTAAGGTAATGAAGTGGGCTGTACATGCATTTTTCCTGCCTCGGATGCATGCCGGGGGGGCTCCGGTGCTGGTATCAGCTCCGGAGACCCCCGGCATCAATCACAGACAGGAAAAAGGCCTGATTTTTTCTAAGTGTCGCCCTTGCCGATGCTTCTCCTCCACCAACTTGCCAACTTTAAGTTGGCGGGCTGGATTGCCGAAAAACTCTCCATTCTGGAGTGCCGATCAGCAGCGAAAAGCTGATCGGGGCTACCTGAATTCCGCCGAGTTCAAAAAGTGCCGATAAGTGGCTTATCGGCACCCGGCTGCCGATAAGTTTTTATCGGCAACAAAAATTGGCGATTTTTCCCACTTATCGGCGCTTACTGAATCGGGAGGGCAAATTTGGCGAAAAAATGCCGATAAACGGCTTATCGGCGCTTACTGCATGAGGCCCTTAATTTGCTGAAAATGGATTCTTCAAGTGCAACAATTGTTCAGCCTGCCAATACATGAACCAAACTGAAAAATTCCCAGATAGTTCAGGGAACCGTAGTTAAAATATATACTCATTTATGAACTGTAACAGTAAAGGGGTTGTATATTATCTGACCTATCCCTTGTAAATTGATCTACATGAGAATGACTATAGGGAAGTGAGGTTCAGAGTTTTAGAACATGGCAGGAATATACGCAATGCACAGAAGGATCTAAATGCCTTCAAAAAGGATCACCTCATTGGCCCAACACTTTTTATTAAAGCATGACTCTAACCCTAGTCTGTTGTCAGCCCTTGCAATAGACAAGGTATCTTTGGGGATTAGAGGAGGTGATCTGGAGAGGCCATTTTTACAGAGAGACCAGATGGATCGTCCAGCTTGAATCCATGATACCTAAGGGGCTGAACAACTATCTGGGGTTCGCCATGTTTTTGTGAATATTGTGTATTAGTGTCATTTGTGACAGCATCATCACAGTGTGAGTGCTTTTTACTTAGGTTTGCTATCCTGTTTACCTATCTACCCATGCGTCCCATGATTTATATAAACCTCATAGTATGTTTAGTACATATTCATTGTTTTTAATGATTGGTTTGAGTAGAAGTTTGCACAATGGTTTTGATCATACATTCACCCGGTTTTTATTCTTTTTATTGAGGACATGGCTAATACAGTATCTTGGGATGAACTGCCAAGGATGAGATCTCAGACAAAATAGTGCTGTATTTTCAGTGTAACAGCCTGGGGACTCCAGCTACATCCCTTACTTCTGCACAGAGAGCTGATGTCAACTGCTGCTGGACGCGATTGTTGCGGGTGTAGCGGAGGCTGTGTGAGATGGAGTAACTTCCAGGGATCATCAGATGTGCCGATGGAGTTGATTCCTATTGGTCTAGCCCTGGTGACGTGTGCGGAAGTGAATTCGCATCTGAGCAACGATGTCGGGCGCCTTTGGCTACAGGGCGTGCCTCCGCTTATCTGCCTTCCCATTGGTCATGGTATTTTTTCATGATGCGGAACTAGCGGTATATCTGGGCGGTGCTACGATTTGCTTGTGGAGACCTTTCGGTGTGTCGCTGTGCATGTACACACTCACCTGTGATCATTATTCAAAGTGTAATTACGTTTCAACCAATGATGATAGAGAACGTTGTCGGGAATGCCCTGATGATCTTCCCCACTTTCTATTAAATTACACCTGGCTCTCAGCTGTTCCTAAACTCTATGAAGAAGCTGCAATGGTGAAACACGTGTAGAGTGTGAGCTGCTGTGAACCCAAGGCATTAGAATTTGTGTACCAGCCGCTATTGCTGATCTTTGGAACTGACTTACTTCAGGCACAACTCTTTTCAGTTTGGGACCACAGAAAGTTGGCAGATCTTTGACTGCACACAGCACCTGATATGGGGGATAAGTATTCTAAACATCTTCTTGCCCCTCTTGTGCTCTAAAAAACTGTTCATATGTGATTCTGAGGATAAGCTCCTTCTAAGGGACCAAATAGGAAATTATCCAACCTTCTATGAGCGGATCCTTTGATAAATTTATGTTGTCATATATGGAGCATGGACTATCATCACTTAGCTTTTTTCTCACACACTCCAGTCCTCCAACTATCTCTGGGGATTACCTCATGTTTGTGACTTATATCTTCTGGTGTTTGTGCTCTGTTTGTGATATCTAGTCCTCAGTTATTATACTGTGTTCCTTCAGGTTAGATTCCCATCATTGACTGGCCGGTCTTGGTGACTAAGGGTACATGTTTCCCTGAGTTTCATCTTATACCACTAGCTGCATTACTGTTAGACTTGCATGTAGGTTTAGACTCATATCTTTGCACTGTGTGGTAGGCACTTTATCTGTCTACAGTATTTTGGGGTACCGCTTTATTGGTTTTATATGTTTTAAATTGTTATAATTGTATATATTAAAGTGGAAAAATAAGGCAGTGCACTGCCCAAAGTAACAGAAGGAGGCTCACGGTTTTAAGCAACAAAAAAATAGATTTATTACATAAAGTGGACAAAAGGTCCCCCTAGGCCACAGCACGGGTCCACCAACTAGTTTCAGGCAAAAATGCCCTTTATCACACCTTGATAGTGCATCAAGGTGTGATAAAGGGCATTTTTGCCTGAAACTAGTTGGTGGACCCCTGCTGTGGCCTAGGGGGGACCCTTTTGTCCACTTTTTATGTAATAAATCTATTTTTTTGTTGCTTAAAACCGTGAGCCTCCTTCTGTTACTTTGGGCAGTGCACTGCCTTATTTTTCTACTTGTTCCTGCCATCCCCTGGGAGATTGCACTATGCCTATGAAGATTCTGAGATTGGATACTCCAGGAGAAACTGAGTGAGTTCACTTTGTGGGTCGCTGTACCCCTTTTTTCTCTGATATATGAGACGTTGGTCTGTACTATTTATTTATGGTGCCGCTGGCATTAGGTACTAGTCCTCTAACCCTATTAGGGCTTCATTATGCTATATGCTTACATTGAAGGAGTTTATCCTAAACCTCAGTTTATTATGCCAACAGGACTTGTTTTTTCTGATGCACTGGCTTTCTACACAACCCTATATATTAAAGTGAACATTTATCAGGGATATTTTTGAGTGCTCATTCTTGAGACTTCTTGATTTCTTTTTTTGTGTTATGTATGTAGCCCTGTGTGGTTTGGGCTACATATATACCTGGATTCAGTGGCTCTAGTTACACCTCTATCCTATTGATCTCTGTATCCAAATTTGTCAATGTTATGATGTTTAATCAGTAATTTCATTAGATCTTTTGAGCATGTACAGTATCTAGAATTAGTTCCCACATGCAGCAGAACTCAATTTCTTCTAGATCAAATGAAGATTTCTTAAATATTCGAAGGCCACGAGGTATTCTTTCGGCCTTCAAATATTTCTCCAAAAATACTAGATCCAACCATTCCTCAGAATCCCTTTTAAGTAATTTATCCAATTTTTCAAATTCCTTATCAAGGATTTCGTTTTCTTCTAACAGTTCATCATCACTCACCTTAATTCTATTTTCTAAATTCACGCTTCTTAATGATCTTTTTGTAAAGACATTCTGTGTTGCCATCTGATCCTTCCAACTCCATAGTTACGCTGGAGTTAAGCTTGCTCTATTTCTCTGGAGAGTGCTGCCACCTAGTGGTGGAAACCGAAAGGTATTATAAACAATACTAGGGCGCTCTCTCTTTAAGGGATTCTAATTCGAACCCAAACAAATAAAATACCAAATTCGTATTACCGTATAAGAGGACCCCGAACGTGCGACTTACCTTAAGTATATACTTCCAAAGTCCAATTTCCGCTGCTCGAACCCTTTCGTGGGGAACTTTTCCTCGTTCCCCGCAAACAATGGTAGAAACAAGAAGACACAAGGGGAGCGCCGATCAGAATAAAATAACCATAATAAGTAAAATAACCAAAAAAATGATTAATCATCCTGGATTCTCCCTCCTATTGGTGAACCGTCGCACATAAAAAAGTCTTAATATGCTCCTCCTGTAGCTATACCGTTGTGCATTTATGGGTGTCAGGTAAGTCTGGCTATTTTGCCCACCAGTTTTTTCCGATGGTAATTGGTGTATTATTCTCTCATTCCCTACGTCTATTCGCCCCCAATATTTCAACGAGACTGGGTGAGAATCCTAAGAAGGAAGACAAGAAAACTTTATATCAAGTAGAGGAAGGGCGACATAATTCCCTGGGGGGATCAAAGACAAGAAACCTATGAGAAGATCGTACTCACACATGGCTGTGTGAGTATTTGAATTATCGATTATTTCTCTCCTACAGTCACGAAGAATAAACTGAATAGAGTGCATTGACTGTTGTCCGGTGTTACACTCGTGCGCCATTGAAGTGTCAGGTGAGTCTGGCTTAATTCAAACCAGTCTGCCTTTAAGATTTACTTTTATTTATTTATTTATTTGAATCATTTTTTGGGTTATTTTACTTATATTGGTTATTCCATTCTGATTGTCGCTCCCCTTGTGTCTTCTTGTTTCTACAGACCAGAATTTTCCGATCACCCACCTCAACATTCAAATCTCCCGCTAGCTCGGTAGAAGGAGAAAACTTACGACTTGTAGCAGAGAGTTGGAATGTCTGCATTCGCGAGAGAAATTTTCTGTTTGTATTGCTTGCAATGTTATGAGAGAGCTGTCACTTTTGTATAGGTATGTATTACCTTTGGTGTCTTATATGCTCACTGTCTCTGTGCTTGTCTTAGGAGGAGGGTCTTATGCAGTCTGTGTTTATGATGTTTCCCTCCACTGGAGCACTGTGGTTCAGGGTGGCTTTCCTCTCAGTCGCTCTCCCCTCACAGGTCGTCAGCGGCAATTTTGGAGGGGAATCAGTCTGGTTCAATCCCTGCATGGGCCAGCTGTCTCACTATGTGTTGTTTCGCGCCCATTTTTGGCCATTCCGGCCACTCCCCCGCCCCACAACCACCCCCCGTTTAGCCCCCGGCTCACCCCACGGATTTACTTATGGGTAGGGGGGGTGGGTATCCCTCTCACTCCGCTGACACTGCAGCCAAGCGCCGGGACAAAATGACCACCCCCCGCTCTCTCCGGCTCTTTCCTGCTGCCCCCAAACAGCCTCTGTTGGTTTGCCCTCAGCTGTTCCGGGACTACTGGCCGGCTACTACAGGTTGGTGGTTTTTACGGTTAGTCTTGTAACCAGGGTGCCCTCCAGTGTTTGTGCTTTCCGCTGCTATATTTGGGGATATTTTCCTGCATTTTTTAGGTAGAATGGCTGCTTAGTGTGGCTTTGGGGCCCGGAGCTGATCAGCTGCATGTCTTCCCAGCTCAGCAGTTGGCCACACACCCTGGGTGTGCATTGTTTTAAATGTTCGATTGAGCATTCTAATTTTTCAATTTTTACAGGTGTAGCGATTTTTACTTCTCATTCGACACACCTGTGGCTACATTGAAAAATAGGTTGCCAACCTCTTGTATATATTCATACATATAGTATAAAACATTAAAACCCATGTTTTAATAAAATATATATTTTGGGGAACCTTATACCTGTGTGGGAAATGGGTCTGGGATACTTGGGCTGGAAAACCAGGATTCTGGGGAACACTGTGTAGCCCCGGTGTAATTCACCTCGCATACCCGCAAATCATGCCTGCACGTTGGGGGGGAATTACAGGACTACCGGTAAAATTGTCCCCAAACTCCTTGAAACAATATAAATACATTTCGACCCAAATATCATACGTATAACTTTCACTCTCGAAGTTTCATGTTTATTGGGGAAGAGGAACATGTAAAACCCCAAACAGGTCAGGTTTATATAATACTTTACATTGTCACTGGCTTATGGTGCTACTTAGCTGCCAGGGACCCACGGTTTTCAGGGGTAACCAGCCGGGCTTCACCTTTATTATGAACACTGGTTACCCCCTACCGTCACAATATTTTTTTTATATTTCTGTTAAAAATGGGAAAATTCTGAATAATGCACAATTTTGATCACAAATACTATATATAAATATGAAAAAAAAAGATTAATATCTTCTGAAATCAGAACTAGTCAGGGTTGGAAGGCGGCTTCTCCAAAAATACTGGAAACAATGGTGAAAGGTGCGATGCGCTCAAGATACACATACACCTCTCCGCTCTCTGCTCCATTATGTTTTCTCCTCTCCTTGGCCCCACGCTCGGGCTCCTGAAACCTTCTCCTGATTTGCTGCATTACCGAGCAGCAGTCAGTCAGGTTGGAGAAGCTGCCCAGCCTGCTAGCAACAGCTTTGCTCTCTCCCTGCTCAGGGAAATCCCGCGGCCCTCCAAGCCAGGCAGGTCACTATGTCCAGAGAGGTAATACCGGACTCATACAGTATATGTCCAAAGAGGTAATACCGGTATACACATACATGTCCAGAGAGGTAATACCGCCTAGTATTACCTTTCATTTGTTCTGGACAGTGTTGAAATACAGGACAGGGTGGTTCAATACTGGACACCTGTCAACCTTAGAAATAGTAACGTTATTCTTGAATGGCAGTTCAATTACTGCTTATGTATTTCAGTGCTGTCTTCCGATTACAGTTGTGCCGTGCCTCTTGCTAAGGAGAACTGCAGCTTTAATGGATACTACATATTCACCAAACAGGTTGAACTAGCAAATCATTGACTAGCAGAAAGGATGTACAGTACTGTATTTCAGTGTCTGTAAGAGCTCAACCTGGAAACTCAGAGAAAGACTAAGCACTAGAAGACGTTCTTTTTCAAAACAAAAGGAAAATGAATTTGTGACTTGGGAGAGATTTATACAGGAAGGTGAAAGTTGAACTGGGGAAACGAAGGTAGGTTTGTTCCTTTTAACGTATCTTTTAAAAAATTGTAACCCGTTTACTGGCAGAGGGTCTAGCAACGCATTGTTGTGCGCACACAGTGTACCGCGCACCCTGAGGGCAGTGAAAGGGTTAATCACACAGCCTTGGGAAGCTTTATGGGAGTTTTATTGCAATAGGAGATGGCGATCTTTTGCTACTAGCTGACTTATTATTTCTCACAGTCTATATGTAAATAAATAAATAAATATATATATATTTATATATATATATATATATAGTAAGTATATAGAGAGAGGGAGAGAGATATACTGTGGTCTTGTCAGAACAACATAACAATATCTAGTGTAACAGATAGAAGGCTTACAGCAAGTGCCCGGATGTGGTCTTAAATCGTTTTATTTTTCACTTTCTTCGCTTCATTATTCAGAAGTGGTGCAGTTTTTTTTTGGCTTTTTTGCCAGCTTTGTCCTGATAGAGATCTTAATAGTTGTTTCAAACCCTGAATATTCAGAAAGGGAGCTGCGCTGATGTGTCTTCATTTGAACATAAATCTTCTCAAGAACGGGCTCCAGTGCATTAACCATTTCACTGTCAGTGGCCTCCCGTGTGGTAAAGCAAAGTTTCAAAATGTTGCTACACATTTGCTTAACATGATTGCTCTGAGAGACTGTCTATGTACCTATGGAAACTAGAACGTATGGTGGGGTTTTGTTTAGCACAAATTGCTCTGTTCAGCTGTCTATCTTGAATGGATTGCATATCATATGACTAATGATTTGATGTCATCATTATTTAGTAGATTTACAAATCTAAAACAAACTTCACCCTGTCATTAAAATTAATGATACCTTGTGTTGTCCCTGGGTAGGTTACTTGAACACATTCATACTACATACAGTATACTTTCATTAACAAGACGGTTTACACCTGGATTTTTCAGGCTGAATGTAAAAGGTAATAAACAGATACCCAACAAGCACTGAGAAACCCCAAACATTACCACATATAAAAAATATATATGTGTGTATATAAGTGTCAAAAGGAGTGCTAGTGGGTGAGGCTAAATGTACACAACAAAAAAAAAAAAAAGATGCCCAGAGCTACTTCCAATGTGACAAAAATACACAGTGCAATACTGTACCTATATATTCTCTTGAAAAATGGTAATTTACTTTAACCCTTTGGCTAAAGCATCTTAAGCCTGCTGCCACTTCAGGTCCTAACACTCCCTGAGTTAAAATTCTTATTTACCTGTGTAATAAAAGGAAGGATGATCTGCATTGGATCTGTCGTAACCCAGCAAAATGAAACAGACCTTCCAACTTGGAAAGTGGGGAGGGGTGTGCTTAAACCTTGGGGGGAGAGGGGCCACTACCCTCCCAAAAACAGCTGAGACCAGCTGCACATAGTTAATAAACACACAGATACCCAACAATCTCTGAGAAACCCAAAACATTACCTGTGTGTGTGTGTGTGTGTGTGTGTGTGTGTGTGTGTGTGTGTGTGTCAAAAGGAGTGCTAGTGGGCGTGGCTAAATGTATACCACAAAAAACAAACAAAGATGCCCAAAGCTACTTCCAATGTGACAAAAATACACAGTGCAATACCTATATATTTTATAGGACCTGCTAACGGTCATGCCTTGTAGTGGCAGCAGGCTTAAGACGCTTTGGGCAAAGGGTTAAACTAAATAATCCTTTTTCAAGAGAATATATAGGTATTACACTGTGTATTTTTGTCACATTGGAAGTAGTTTGGGGCATCTTTGTTTGTTTTTTTTTATGTAAAAGGGACATTATTAACAAGGTATAACTGCCCCCCAGCAGAATATTACCCCCCAAAAGTTTATATTTTCAGAATGTATAATCCCCAATGAATGTAAACATGACTAGCATGTCATTCCCCACAAACATTTTTGGTTGAGAAACTCTTCTGAAAACAATATCAATTTCTGACAAAAATATCAAAACCACTAACTTCAGACTTTCCATCACAATTTCTCATACCACTGCACTGTAATCATGGAAAGGGTTACTAAATGCTATCGCTATGCATCCCCCAAGTACACTGATACCTATTCTGTATAGGTTTATGTATTATTGTTGCCCCAAATTAGTAAGACTGCACAACGTTGTTTTTAAATTCCCATTGTGGGTGGTGCAGTGTCCCTGTATTCAATCACGCAGGTGATACTGATACGTGAACCTTTCAGGCACTATTAATAGCCTGCTTTACCCCACCCTAAGGTGTTGTGTCTCCTGGTTTATTTCCACTTGGAACCACATATAAACCTTAAGTGAAGTGGAATATTTAAGATGTTAGTTATCAAGTTGTATATGAGACATTATCGACATCTATTTTAAGCACACACCAACCTCCACTTTTAATTGTTTTTATACATGTTCTTTTTCGCCGTTTTTCAGGACCCATCTATTGTATTATATTGAATAAAGTGTTAATTTTTATAATGATAGGGGTTTTCCTTGAGTGCTGCTATAAGAGAATCATTTCCTTCTTAGTATTATTCAAATTATATTCCCTGCCAGCACCACCCTCCCTCCCCCTCCCTTGGGTTCCTGACCAATTTACTCATATATTTGCTCTCATGATGTGGAGCAGAGTTTCCTTAACCCCTTAAGGGTTGTCACCCTAGTACAGTATGGTAATTGAAAAATGTGTGGGATAGACACAAGGCTAAATCCTAATTATGAAAGAAAGTCAAAGTTCTAGTAGGGTCTGAGGTTCCACTGCAGGTAGGAATTTGGGGTAGATGGAGTTGGCCTTATCCGCCATTAATGTCTATGCATCCATAATTGGGTGCAAGGGATTTTCATGCCAGAGCTGTTTGTTTTGTTCCAGTATCGATGTGTATGTCCAATTCCTGAGGTCAGCTGGAGGTAGATTTGTGAACGCCATTAAATGAACCGGAAGACCATCGCTCGTCATTATAAATCAGTGACTCGGTGAGTCCTCACACAGGCCGAGAAAATACTGGGGAATACAGTATGTGCTAATAATGTGGGTAGAATAGAACCCCAATGGAGAGCACTCAGCAGATGCACAATACACAGGGGACAGGAATAGGGGTGTATGCAATAATGTGTGAAGTGTGCACGTTAAAAAACCTTTATTGGAGTCATAACTCAAAATTAAAATACGGACGCTAAGTACAAAAATGAGTGAGACTCATATGAGCCATCGCTCGTCATTATAAATCAGTGACTCGGTGAGTCCTCACACAGGCCGAGAAAATACTGGGGAATACAGTATGTGTCAAGAAGGTGCCGTTTTCTCCATAATATACCGTTTTCTTTTTTTGTATCAATTTGCACCTGGTGAGAGAGAGTGAGATATTAAATAGATTCGCAATAATAGATCTAATAATAAATTAGATAGATTGGTAGATAGAAAGTCCAATACAGTATATAGGAAGAGTAAAAAGACATACACAATAAATGCATACATTGAAGAAAAAATCGGTACATATAGTATAAAAGGTTTAGTATAAATTATAGATAGCAGAGTGCAGATTATTAGGATACTCATATCTATATAGAAATAGGAATATATGTATATGTATATATATATATATAATTTTATATATACATATATTCCTATTTTCCTCTTTCTATATAGATATGAGTATCCTAATAATCTGCACTCTGCTATCTAGAATTTATACTTGAAATATATATATAAATACAGCTAAACCCCGTTATAACGCGGTCCTCGGGGTCCACCCCGAGACCACCGCGTTACTAACGGGGTCGCGGAAAAAAAAAGGGCCGCCGCTTTAGCGCATATTTATCCCGCGGGACAGGAGATGGGAGCGGGGATGTCCCTCCGGTCCCCGCTTCCCCCTGTCACCGCGGGACAGCCGGCGGGGCAGGAGATGGGAGCGGGGATGTCCCTCCGGTCCCCGCTTCCCCGTCACCGCGGGCCTCCATGATGCAGTGGCTATGTCGTGCACTTTTAAAGCAACTGCGCATGCTCTGTATTAGTAAGTCAGACATTTCGCACATGAAGCAGTTCCGGTCTGCACCAGCTGTATGAGCCATGTGTCCGGCGAGAGCAGGGATCTGACACGCTGTTCCTGCACCGCTGCTCTGTGCTGAGCCTTGTTGATCATCTCCTACCCCCTGTGTGCCGAACTATAGTCCGCA
>WSYH01017130.1:0-12303 GCA_036426205.1 Ascaphus truei
ACAGCTAGCAGGAGACACTGCAACATTGTTGCAGACCTTCACGTGCCTCTCAGTGAACAGAGCAGCACAACAACAGGAAACTGAACTCCTAACTTTAGGCAGTGCTGTGTCTTATATCACCCCCCAGAGAACAAACATGCTCTGTATCACTAAGTGGGAACACACTGCATGTTGTCACTTCCTTTGGGGACATATGACACCTCACCAGGGTGTGAGGGCAAACCTCATTGATAGCATGCTGGCAATCCTGCACACTTACCAGGTTTACTGCCAGCATGAGAAAGAGATATGTACACCAATTTTAGACATGGCTACATCTTAGGGATGGGGAAACGGCTACAGCTCTCTTATCTTCTCTCTTTCCTCTTTTTTTTTGCTCTTAAACAACACTTTTTCCTTATGATCTTAACCGTTGCTATTTATTTATTGTTTCCACTGACAGAGGAGTTCTTGGTAAGTTATTTACAAGTGAGTCGATATTACTTATGGTTTGCAATAAGACCCCTTCGAGGACGTGTCAAGGGTATTTGTGCACCCTAGGGCGATACTGCTGCTGTGTTCTTCCGCCCAAATGTCGAATCTTTGTATGTTGGTTGGATGTCGCCTGCCCCGTCACAAGCCTCTCCTCCCCTCCCCCCATTCTTTCTTTCCCACCCCCTCATTCTCTTTCCCTCAACCCCCTCTTCATCCCCTCACCCCTCTGCTCCTCTCACACCAACCCCTCCCAGTTAAGAGTCCTTCTTGGCTGTGGCGTGCGCTTCCTACGCAGCAAAGTTCTCATTTTCACATCACGATTTCGGAGTGACTGGGGCGTCTTGCTACAGACCAGCTGCCCTCCTCCTCCTCTGCAGTGCAACACTTCCTCCTCCCCCTTTGCGACTGCTTTGCCTCCCCCGGCCTCAAGTTGAGTCACGTTTGCGTGCATCATCCTCACCCACTCGCCGCACCAAAAATGTGCCCACCATTACCCCCCCTCTTCACCAATTCTCCCCCACCTCTCTCTTCCCCCTCGTCTCCCATCTTTTCCTCCGCTCATACACCCCACCCCTCTCTCCCCCCCAGGCCCTATTCATTCCCCCCCATGCCGTTCTTCCCCCCTCACATGCCTCTCTCCCTTTCCCCCCCACACAGCCTCTCTCTTTCTCGTCCCTCCCAAAACAACTCTCTTCACCCCCTCTCCTTCATCACCCCTCCAAACTCACAACAAACGCCTCTCTTTCACCCAACCCACCCTTTTACCCACGCACACTCTCTCTTTCCCCCCCCACACCCTCTCTCCCTCCTCTTCCCATAGAAGTTTGGTGCCAACATCTGCCCGCAGGCTGGTTGGGGCTGGATGCCCCCCCAAGGGTTAAGGGTTTTTTGGGGTTAGTTTGTTTCTTGTAGGTATGTACTGCACCGACACCTTATTCGAGCAAATACCCAGTTAGTACCTGGCAGATACCTGGAATGCGCAGCTCCTCACCTCTGACAAGCCCCCGTTCGCTTTTGGCTTCCACCCGGGTTCATGCCTGGCTGACGGGCGCTGATCTGTTAAATGATAATGATTAGGAGTAATCGGCTCAATGCTTCGCGTGTCTACCAGATGGCATAATTCATGAGATTTGTAATGCAGTATATATATGATACTGTGCCGTTATTGCATGCCATCGGGATAAAATGCGTCAATCCCTCTTGGAAAAATACTCAATTCACTCGCGCAGTAACATTCACCAAACCTCAATACACCCGGTAACCCGCAATTCGTGGACTAGCCGAGCTCGAATAAGTGTGGTCGCCAGTGTATTGGGTGTTTTATTGGTGTATGAGGTTATTTGGGGTGGTTATTGTGGTATTGGTGGGTGTGTTTGGTGTAATGGGGACGTGGGTTTATTTGGTGTGTATAAGGGAGGGTTATTGAGTATACGTTAGAAGGGGAGTTATTTTTGAGTGTAAAGGTGGAGGGGTGTTAAGTCGGTGGGGGTGTCGCGGAGAGGGTGGGTTAGTAGGAGGCCGGCTGTGTACTGCGTGATGTAATGGTGGGTTATCGAGGAGCGCAGCCGGTGTAGGTGTGGATACAGGGGGGGTTCTTGCAAGGCCGCCCGCACTGCTGAGAGCCAGTGGACCTCTGGTCCTTGGCCTGGGAAAGCCCCTTGTGTGCCGCCCCGATACCATGTTATGGGTCTGTTGTGAGATAACAATATCTAGACACCATACAGTAAAGACCTGAGACACGCTTATTTTTTCATTATGTGCCGTCTTACCTTTGTATTTAAAAGATCAGTCAGCATACTAATGTACTGTACGATACCAGAATAGAAATGTCCATGCAAGAGCATAAGATAAAATACCACAGCATCTCTGCAGAAAAAAACGACAATAAAAGATCAAACTGCTGCTCCTAATTGTTAACATGGGAATATGAACCCAACGCAACTGGGAAAAACATGAACAGGGGACACAAACATTATAGGAAACATAGCACTAATCAATACGAATGCTACAAAAATGATATACAGGCCAGGACAGCTGACTGATACCAAGAAATAATATGTCCTGTACCAAGGGGCTACGTATCCTTGGGCTCCTTCGCCATTCTTACGTCCTTTCCCGCTTGAGGTTACTGTACTTACTCTTTCTGTACGTCCAATGGCTCCCCACAGAGAAAAACAAAGTTATCCATCCCAGTGTTGTGATGCATAATTTCCAGAGCGCTTCTGTGTCTCTCCGCCTCTTGGTTTTTGGTAGCACTGGTGGTTGACCATGGCTATTGTTTCCTATGTTGTGAATGTTTTTGTGGGAATTCATAGCCTGCTTATTTTTAAAAAATACCTCTACATTATCCTTCTTCTCCGGGGTTTCATCATCCATGTACATTAGAGCCAGTTATTGAACATCTTCGTAGTGTCATTTGGTTGCATGTATTTTCTTTATTGTTGGACCATCTGTAATTTTATTTCCTATTTATGACCTTTTATACCCTCTAGCTTCTTCGCTCCAATTTCTATGGCTGCTTTATTTCTTTAGTTTTCCTGATCTGAATTTGGGGACTACAATGGTATCTAGTATCCCATGAATTAGGGTCCATTTTTGCTTTACATGTAGATGTTACATGTTCTGCCTTGAAGAATAGAGCGTTTAAAGTTGCCCAGGAGACTAAGGATGCTGAGTCTCTGTTATTTTGGACATCCTTATGGTCAATCCATATTATTTTTTGCAGTGAAAACACACCAATCTAAGTTCCGCCAACCAAATGTGGGTCTCCAAACTTCTCTGGTCATTGTATTGACATCAGGCCCCGTATTTAGGCATCGCATACTGGGCCCGGTGCCTTGGGAAGGCAATATCAAGGGATGGGTTTGTGCGGTTTACAGGGTCCCACTCTCTTTCTTCGATTGCCTGGGAAGATAGTGGGGCCTCTGTGAAAGGTCTCTTAACTAAACCTTCTGCAGCATTGGCCCGCTCTTTCTCTCGCAGTGTGTGCGACATCATTTCGCCACATGTGGACGCGTTGCTATGACAATGTGATGTCACCAGTCCCTGATTGCTGTCCTCCAAATGTTCTACTATGTATTGAGCATGTATAGAATGTCTCTAGACTAGTTTGTTCTGGAAATTGTAAAATGTTAGGGGTTATTCATTAAACTGTGTGATCTTCATTCAATGGGAGTGCCATGCTACTATGCCCTGATCAGCACTATCTGTCGTTTAATAACTAACCCATCAATGTCACGTGATGTTAGATACCCCCTTATAAAACTAATATAAACACAATTGTGATTTCATACCCTTGTATTGATCACAGTATATTTAATCTTATAACGAAGTACAAATATTTCCTGAACATTATGGAATGTTTAAAATGGTACTCTGTAACTACATGACCTCCTAAAGTGATTAGTTAGAGCACACAATTTTCCTTTGAGTTGGTAATGATCCCAGTGACTTGTGAATAAAAAACAGCATGTTTTAAAATATTGAATTTCATATGCAATAGTAGGAAGAAACTGCACAATCCTTACGAGTATTTATTTATTTGTGTACTATAACCATGATAAACATTGTCATACTTCCATTAGACACCTGGTAGTTACCTATGTGCTTTGCCTACAAGGATAATATTCCTTTAGGACCTGAGGGATGTGCAGCTTTCTGGAAATTACACCAAATAATTGCCTTGAGAATAAAATTCTTTTCCATGTGTTTACCAAAAATAATTTTGTGCGGTGTCACTTTCACCAACATCCACTAGCAGAGCAAAAAATACACATAGCCAAAGTTATAACTGTTACACTTGTTATCCCTTGACTTATAAATACCTGTCAGTACACCATACTTCTTTGTGTTCACAATCTGTTGACTATTCATTGTCATTTCCATTAATTCCCTATGATATGCCCGTGTTGTTGCTTTCGCTTTTCACATTGTTGCTGCATTGTGATGCAAAGAGAGAAAAGATTGTGAGCACTCAGTGCAATCTGTCATACGGAACACCCCCTTTTCATGACAATAATCAATGGAACATGTGTATACAATTAGATGACAGATCTACCTTCCATAATATCCTATTCATCCAAGGTGGCTTATTTTGCAAATCAATACTCTCAAAAAAAAAAGCAGAAATCATGAAAAATAACTTTTTTTTTTGCTCTATACATAGTGAAAATCAGGGCTAATTCCAACAAGCCCCATTCTAATGATGAAACTAAATCTTCTCTGACATGGGGAAGCTGCTTCACAGCATAATTGAAATAAGGGTCAAAGACATATAGTACAGCTAACATTCTAAGATAATCATAACAGGGACATTACCATCTACCTCTATGAGAACAACTATAACTCTTTTAAAGCTGTAGACAAGCAATATCCTACATGTGTGCTTTTTTAAAATAATATGTTTATACTATGAAATGAAATTTTTAATGTATTCAATGTAACAAGTATTTTTTGTTCTATGCAACCATTTAGAAAGTCACATCTCCTTCCTCTTCGGAACAGGCTCTACCACACCCTTTTGACCCTGCCCTGCCCTCACTCAGCAGTGCACAATTGTATCTAGTGACTTATTCCTGGTCAAATGATCTTCCCCACAGATCTTTGCATCTTTGGTCCTCTTCTGCTACATTGACAGCCATTTAGTGAACCCCCGAGCCAAATCTTAGCCAATTATCACAGGAGAAGGATCGATCAATTTAGATAATTACTTATCATTGTGTGATTGTATTGATGCACATATTAAAGGGAAGAAAAAAATGTAAACAGCAGCCTGGACTTCTGCTTTAACATGATTCCTCCTCCCACCAAGGAGAATGAGTAAACACAGTAAATTGTTTTGTAGAAGTCTTGCGGCATTATATGCTGTAAACCTACTGTATTGCGTATTGCAGTTTCAATGAATACTGAAGCTGCCTTGATGCATTCATTTTGTACATTTTAGCTCCAGAATGTTTTTTTTTTCTGTCGTGTACATGTCACAATCTTGGTTACTACTTTGTATATTATTACTGCTATTTATTTTGATACTGAGATGTGCAGTGTTATCATTATTTGTATTTAGAATGATGTAAGCCATGTTGGCTCATTATAGTATGTTTACTTTTGGGGTTCACTGTACAAAAAGCAGTACAACATTCTCGTGATTCACTGAACAATTGCTTGACGAACACCTTCCACAACTTCAATAATTTGGACAATGCAAAAAGACTAACAACTAAGGCTACGCTTACAGTGCCGGCGACGCAACGTCGCTCGAAAACAAATGCATTGTTCCATCACAAGCACTTTTATAGTAATATGGGAGCGACGCTGGCGGCGCAATTTTTGAAGCCGGTCAATTTGATTTTTCAGAGGCTGTTGCAACATGTGACAGCCTCTGAACCAATCAAAGACCTGGTCGCCGGAAAGTAAATTACAACTTTCGCTAGCGGCGACGGTGGACGTCACCAGTCCGCGTCCGGCACTATAAGCTCGGCTAACTCTGTATTAGATAGTACATTTATATTGATCACTTATTACTATACAGATTGGTACATTTTAGACACATTTGCAAATCGTAAACCAGTATCTAATGGTTTTCATGACTTTGTTTGATGTTAAGGATTTACAAGTAATAAGGGCACTCACTATTTTTGTGAAGTTTAAATGTGAGTGCTTTTTGGGTCGGAGATGCATTGTATTACATGTTTGTCGCCCATTTTTCCATGCCTCTGGTCACACATACTGTACACACAGGTGAAAGTGGCTGAATTCATCATGCATGAGCTCATGGTAGAACGACTGAATATTGAAGAGGAATGCAGAGATCCCTCACTTTATAAGTTCACATTGAAAAGGTTATACACAATTGCATTCCTTGTGGAAAATAATAATCGTACCATGGCATGACACTCTTCTGTGTATAATGTACATCTATGTAAAAATCATGTAACAAATAAGCACACTACAGTTCTAATCTTTTGTATGGTATGTTCATAGGATAGTTGTTTTTAGAACACATTTTAAAGTCATCTGAAATATATTAAAACAAAGAGTTCTCTGAGAACTTGATATAATTTTTTAATGAAGAGCTAACATCTAGATATTCGCTGTCCTGGGCAGAATTTGATTTCATTGTTTATTTCGGGTTTTGTGTAAAGCTGATGCAAACAGAAAACAGTACCAAATGTATCCAAGAACAGACCCCTGTTTGAAATCAATGTGTCATTTTTGTTCTCTGACTAAATCTGATGCTGAAGCTGTAAAGGAAACTTTAAGGGCTAATCCACAAAGATTTAAGTCAGGGCTTATAAACGTGACGTTTGCCTAAAACAGGAACACGACGTTATGTTCCCTGAGTGGTAATGCAAGCACGTATCCTCAGAGCTAATTATATGCACACAAAAAAACCCAGCAGCCGTTCTACATCTCGTAAGCATAATGTTGCGTTACTTTTAATCAGTTACTCTCGAAACACAAAAGGGTTAAGGAGTCTCTTTTTTTGGAGGGTTCCATTTAAAACAACATAATACGCATATTGTATCCCACATTCTCAAGAACAATCTGGCGCCATATATTAAGCAATCCAGAATGGGCTGTAAGGTCCTTCTGCCAGAAGACTGCTTAGTTAACATGGTCCTATGTGGAATAATAAACTATAGCAGACTGTCTGGAAAATTATGTATTAGTCTTTTGGGACCCCGAGGAATGTCAACTGCAGTAAAATCATTTTAGGAAGCATAAACTAGCTGTGAATCTGTGTGATAGTATGGTACATTGAACAATCAAATAACATTCAGATTGTATCAATATAAAATGCGTAGTTCATGTTTTTTAATGCCCAATAGTATGGAAACTTCCACAGCTCACGTATGTATGTCTACATAACCACAGGAAATGTCTTCTTCACTGGGCGCACTTTGTATGTATATATCCTTTTTTTTTAAACAGGCTCGTGTGCTTTGAAAACTCACTGTGCTATGTGTGTTCATTTCTCATATATCTGGGGCTCATATCGGTCCAGTTTTTGGCAAGATATTATAATTTATCTAAACACTCAAAGAAATGCCATGTTTGACTGCTTACATTAAAGGTTCAAGTGTATTTTAAAACAAACATTGGTTATGTATATGAAGTTAAAAAACAAACATGTTAAAAGTCAAATTCACCTAATACCACCTTACCATACAAGATGTGCTTGAGTCAATAGTTCTTGCTACAGATACTCAGCGGTACTAAAATCATACACTTTGTACACTGAAGCACTATGCAAAACATATTTATTGAATACTACTGTGTGCACTCTAGAACAACAATTTAAAACAACTTGTGTATTATCACGGCTAATGTCAGAAGAAAACAGTTTTGTAGTATATGCCCCATTTCCCCCGTGTCTAGGGAGACTACCTGTGCTTATTACCTCAGTTGTGTACAGGAGGCCTGATCCTCTGCCGCTGGGAGCCTGGGTGATCACGTTCGTGGTAACAGTGCCTCCCACCGGGAGGATCCTAACCAGTGGATAGCCTCTCCCAGGAACCCAATACAGACAGTAATCACACACACAACTGGGTATATAACAACGTATTTACTGACACAAATAAGACACAACAATATATCCATTTCCATACAATATTCTACCACCCAAGTAACACCTCCCTGGCGGAACCCCCAAAGTACTGGAGTGCCTGGGCACTTAACCTGTGGGTGTCCACAGACCAGTACCTCCCCAAGAGCGTGTGTGGGATACGCTACCCACAGTTGTTGGGCTGTTGGTGCCATGTATGTAATACCTCCCTGGTCTCAGTCCAGACCAGGTCAACCGACAGCCGAGTCCGTTGATTCGTGATGTGGTCCCACGCCGTGATCGGACGAATCCTCTCCTGCTCTGATCCCTCCTCCTGGAGGGGTTTCCCGCTGGCGTGTGCCCCAATAAAATAGTCTTTGGTGATGTATGCCAGTATCTGGTCCCAGACCACAGGCTATGCTTCATAGCGTGGTATACTCACTGTGTCCCTGATACTACACAATACTGAGGAAGCGACCCTGCCTATGGCTTTCCCATACAGCTGCAGGTACCTACTGTGAGCCGAGGTCTAACTGGGGCCTTGAGGGAAGCTGGCCTAGTCCCAGGGCTACCAGCACCTGGGACCCTCCTCTCACCTCTGCATCCTGCTCCTGACTGGCTGTGGTCCTCTGAGCGCGCCAAATGTATCTTTCTCTCGGCAAGAGAATCTTGTAGCCCTATTGGCTGTGTCCCCGCATGTGATGCACATTCCCAATGCATTATGGCATGTAGTCCCCGCAGAGCCCTGTGTGTGTAATAGCTCCCTCTCCTATTGTCCTTCCTGCGCTAGCGCCTCCTCAAGAGGCCGCCGCTACCTCAGGTCTCATAAGCGCATGCAGAGTACTTCTGCGCATGTGCGGTGCTTCAAGAAGCTTCCCTACCAGCGTCCCGCCTCGGAGCTCCCCGAACCCGGTCGCCCCTCCCGGCATCCTCACACAGCTGCAACCTCCCTGCACCGTTACCTGCACCGTTACCCCCCTCGGTAGCCATCCCTGCAGCCGTCCCCTCCTGCGCAGCACAAGGAAAAACTCCCATTGCTTTCATTTCCTTTTCTTTTGATGAATATAGCTCTGTTTTTTTGCACTGGTTTGTCCTTAATTTTGCTGCCGAAGACTTTCGTAAATGGACTGCATAACTTTTGAAAGATGCTGACATTCTATTCAATGTGTCATTTATTTGGGAGCAAACACAGTCCCAGCACATCATTTTCCTTGGATATGGTTAAAAATACATTGTTGCCAAAGCAGGATTCCATTATTCCAAAACTCGTGTCCCAGGACATACTTGAAAACGAGAGGTAACTCTCAATGCATTACTTCCTGGTAAAACATTTTTATAAATAAATAAATGATTGAGTCGTTAGAAGACATCTATGCAATATATTGATGCGTCATTAGTATTCTGCATTTTACAGTAATTATTATACTTCTTAAAGTTTTTTTATTTCTTTCTCATCTGTTTTCTGTTAGGGTGATTTTACTGGAACAGCATGTCTGGGCGCAGTGTTCGGCTGAAATCAGTCCCCATTCACGAGCCTTTCAGAACTGGAGCGTACACGGTTGCAGGAAGTAGCTTTTTAACCGTCGCAGCAAGATTACGATTTAAGCTGTCAGATCACTATCCCAAAGGTAAGAATATGTTTGCCGGGTTTTTTTTTTTTCCATGCAGATGTATAACTTTATTGCAAACGGCTTACATATTGTTTTCATGGAATCTTTATTATTCAATATTACAGCGATTCTCTCTAAGCTTTGTACTAAAAGTCTTACGGATCTCCTTTTAACAGAACATATTGTAGTTAGGATAACGCCCTATATATAGTTCAGCTAATAAAAGCAACATTTGAAAACTTGAAATCAAGAGAGTTATTATATTATCTGCAAATGCCCAGAAAAATACAGAACCAGATTTAATAAAAAAAAAAGTTGTATATATCCCAGTCTATAATAGTAACACAGTAATAAACTTTTTCTTTGCATAAGATGGTGTTAATGCTTTGCAAGCACATTGCTTAGATTTGCAGAGACTATGATAAATACCCTCAGAAAAAACAGCAAAAAGTTCCACTACATTTAATACAAATTATAGTATACTCTTTAGAAGAGAGTAGTATACTTTTATAATATATGCAGCAATGTAGATCAGGTGCGCAAACTGGGGGGCGCAAGATTTTTCTGCAGAGGCCCCCGCGCTCTTACCTTGATTCAGACGGTTGGTGTGACGCGTCGCCATGGCAACACGGCGTCAAATGACGTTGCGGGGTCACGTGAAGTCACATGACACTGACAACATGACACTGATACAAAATGAGGGGGGGGGGGCGCGAGCAGTGGGGAGAACCAGCAGGGGGCGCAGGACAAAAAGTTCATCACACCCTGATATACATTAGATGGATATTAATACATGGATTTCTTTTTGCTTTGATTCATATTTAGTAAATATCAGTGGCACAAAATAACCCATTTCTTCGGATACAATTAGGGTCAGATCTATAAAGGCTTGTTATTGACTTAAGGCGTTAAACTAAGCTCACTAACTGCAGGTCAAATAAATTTTGGGCCGGAAACAGCAGTTTGTTAAGTGCTAATGATATACAAAGAAGTTGTCCTCTTAACTGCAAATCACAGAGCTCCTTTATATTACCACAGGGAATTATCGAGATGTTAATTATGTCTTACCTAAAGGTGTTCTACTAGAGATGAGCGAATCCGCACTAAACCATTTCCTGATTTTCTCGCATTAAACCCCGCCATATCTCGCATTAAACCCCAATACCATTTCATGTGTCAAATCTGCGGACGGATTTGGTCGGTTTTAATCTGCGTGGATTCACAAAAATCCGCCGTTGTATCAATCTGTTGACAAATGTGAAAAATCTGCAGATTCAGCAATTCGTAGACTGATTCTTAACAACCCCAACGGATTGTGGAATTCAGAGTGTATTGGTAATAATAAATCCCGCAAAAATGCCATTCGCCCTATTTAAGATTGATCCGCAGAAACCCACGGGTCAAAGGAACTGGCCATCTGCTGCGGATCCAAATCTGCCCCAAAATTCCCCATCTCTTGTTACTACCCTCCAGACCCTGAAATATAGGTTCTCTCTACAGCAAAAAAAAGATTTCTGGATGGAGAAGATACTTAATGCGGGTCATGTTATTGTAAGATCTTGAGACAGTGCTAAATTGACATAGCGTTAAGCTATTGAGATGATATAAAACAGTGTGAGTAGGAACGCACAGAAAAAAACGGTGATAGCAGGTCTGGCAAAATATTTCTTAATAAGACATAAAACAGAAGCTGCAACCTTCTACGCGTTTCGTGCAAACAAATAGCACTTTATCAAGAAGTGCTATTTGTTTGCACGAAACCGTAGAAGGTTGCAGCCTTCTGTTTTTATGTCCTTATAATAAAGAAATTTTTTTGCCAGACCTGCTATCACCGTTTTTGCTGTCGTTGCACCTACCTACATTGCATTGGATTTCTCCCCATTGGCAACAGCACGCAGACTGGAGGACACTGGTGACACATTCGTGAGTACTTACCTGGGCCAGCCCAATGAGGTTAGGGGGGGTGTTTTTGGCATCTACCCCTGCCTTCAGGGCCACCTGGAGCCCCCATTTCTATGTTGAATGCATATGTCCCAGAAGTGTTCATCTCACTTTTAACCTGATGGGTTTTTCATGCTGAGCACACATTACCTTATGGAGATATAAAACAGCCTTGTGTTTGCACATGTAACGGGTTTCCCCCCCCCCCCAATCTCACATTGGCCCGGGTAGTCTAACCAGTCCCCATTACATGTTCGTGTCTGGTGGTCACCTGTAGGCAACAGGCTCCTGATTCTCCCGCTTGATGGTATTAGGGATGTCATCCAGACAGGCAGCGAGGTAGTGTGTGCGGTCCTACCTATATCCAGTTGCAGCGCCTCCACCTCATCAGGATCTGTGCTTCCGCAGGGAGATGGTCCTGGTGAGTGCCATCCACTGCTGAGTAACTTCACACCACAGTGGAGGTATTATTCGAACAGGGCATCTTTATTGATGGTGGTATGGGCAAGCTGCCCCTCACAGATAACAGCTCAGCCACTCATCTCTTTGTAGCACTCTCTTAGAAGGTCCCTTCTCTAATAGATCTGCTTTCCACCTCTACTCTCAGAGATATTCTCCAGCTTCACTGGCTGCTGTCAGCTCCTCTCCTGAGCTGCTTTGTCTCTCCTCAGCTCCTCTAACTCTGTGCGTATGCTCACTGACTCACAGCTATAGGAGACCCTGCAACATTGTTGG